>JASDQU011402316.1:43822-57740 GCA_032191745.1 Picea mariana
GTATCATTCATTGATGATTAATCTCGTAAAACCTAGATATATTTCTTGAATATTAAAGATGAAGTGTTCAGTAAGTTCAAGGAATTCAAAGCCTTGATAGAGAACCTTTCTGAAAGAAAGATCAAGATACTTAGGTTAGATAATGGAGGAGAATATACCTCAAAAGAGTTTGTGAACTTCTGCAAAGATGTTGGAATCAAGAGGGAACTCACTACTCCTTGTAATCCCCAACAAAACGGTGTAGCTGAACAAAAGAACAGAACCATGTTGGAAGTTGTGAAGATCAAGATCTTCCTATGTGCTTATGGGCAGAAGCAGCAATGGCAATTGTTTATGCGCATAACCGATTGTCCCATAGTGCACTTGGGCTCAAGACATTGGAAGAGATGTTCACCAAAAATAATCTAGAGGTAAGCCATATTAAAATATTTGGCTGTCCATTGTTTATTCATATACCTAAAGAAAAGAGAAACAAGCTGGACCCTTCAGGAAAGAAGGGAATATTTGTGGGATACTGTGAGGTCTTCAAGGCCTTCAAAATCTATATACCAGGTCAACATCACATTGAGATCAGGAGGGATGTGACTTTTGATGAAGATGCAGTGCTCAAGAATTCTAAAATATGCCACCTTGAAGAGGTATATGAAGAAGAACCTGTAATCCCCCATACTGCAATAGGGAGGTTCCCAGAGCTGCAGAACCAGAGCGGGAAGTCATAACTTCCCCTGATGAGGAACTTCTAGAAGACCATGATATAGTATAAGTACAAGAACCTCCTCAGATGATGATCCTCCATAAAATAAAGCCTGCCTAGGCTAGAGAGCTTATTCAAGATGGAGAGAAGTACGGTGTTCCCCAAGGAACCATGAGACAGGTGAAAAGACCAAAGCCATTCTCTAGTTATACGGCTTTGATGTGTGATCTCCTAGAAGAGGAGCCTACCTGCTTTGAAGAAGCCATTCAGAGAAAAGAATGGGCAGATGCCATGACAGAGGAATACCAATCCATAATGAAGAACGAAGTATGGGAAATAGTTCCCAGACCGAAGGATAAAGATGTGGTATCCTCCAGATGGCTCTTCAAAATAAAACATGCTGCTGATGGAAGTATTGAGAAGTATAAAGCAAGATTTGTTGCTTGTGGCTTTCCCCATAAGGAAGGCATTGACTATGAAGAGACATTCACTCGTATGGCCAAATACACTTCGATCAGGACCATCATAGCTCTTACAACTAAGATGAAGTGGAAGCTGCACCAGATGGATGTGAAGACAACTTTCCTAAATGGTGTCATCCAAGAGGAAGTGTATATAGAGCAACCTCAAGGATTTGAGGTTGAAGACAGGAAGTCTCATGTCTATAGATTGAATAAAGCCTTATATGGATTGAAGCAAGCTCCTAGAGCTTGGTATGGCCATATAGACAGTTTCTTGATGAGTTTAGGCTTTACCAAGAGTAAAGCAGACTCAAATCTCTACTTCAAAATTATGGATAATGAGCCAGTAATCTTACTGCTATATGTGGATGACTTGTTCTTAACTGGAGAACAAAAGCTCATCGCTGAATGTAAAAAAAGAGACTTTCCTTGGAATTTGAAATGAAATACCTCGGCCTAATGCATTACTTCTTAGGTCTTGAGGTATGGCAGAGTCCTGAGAAGATCTTCCTTAACCAAGGGAAGTACACGATCAAAATCTTAAAGAGATTCGATATGATGTAATGCAAGCCCATGAATACAAAGATGGAAGTGAAGTTGAAGCTGCTGGTCGATACGTCATCAGAATTGATTGATGCCACACTGTACAGACAGATTATTGGATCGCTGATGTACCTGATGAACACCAGACTAGACATTTGTTTTGCCATGAACACCTTGAGTCAGTTTCTGGTAGAACCCAAATGTGTTCACCTAGTGGTTGCAAAACATGTGATGAGGTACCTCAAAGGTACGATAGATTATGGTCTCAGCTATGATGGAGATCATGATTTCACATTGAGTGGATATACTGATGCAGATTGGGCANGGTACAATAGATTATGGTCTCAGCTATGATGGAGATCATGATTTCACATTGAGTGGATATACTGATGCAGATTGGGCAGGAAGTGTTTCTGACAGGAAAAGCACTTCAGGATGTTGTTTCAATTTGGGATCAGCTATGATCTTGTGGCAGAGTAGGAAGCAATCTAGTATTTCTCTCAGCACAGCGGAAGCAGAATACATTGCTACATGTTCTGCCAGCTGCGAAGCTATATGGCTTCGAAAGTTGTTGACCGGCCTATTTGACTTAGAGATGAGAGCAACCTTGATTCTATGTGACAACCAGAGCTGCATAAAAATGATAGAGAATCTTATATTCCACGACAGGTCGAAGCACATAGAGATCTGTTATCATTACATCCGTGACATGGTACAGACAGGAGCCTTAAAGCTCCAGTACATTAGCACGGATGAATATGTTGCTGACGTGTTGACCAAGCCTCTATCTCGTGTGAAGTTTAAGTACTTCCGAGATAAGCTTGGCATAGTCCGAAAGGACCTTCCTCAAAAGGGGGAGTAGTTGTTGTGATGAGATATTCCCTGCTTCCGACCTTGTGGTNGTGAAGTTTGAGTACTTCCGAGATAAGCTTGGCATAGTCCGAAAGGACCTTCCTCAAAAGGGGGAGTAGTTGTTGTGATGAGATATTCCCTGCTTCCGACCTTGTGGTTGTGACGTAAAGCAGGACGTGTACCTTGCTTCTGACCTAGTTTTCAAACGTAAAGCAAGATAATGTGTTCCTTGCTTCTGACCCTGTTGTCAGACGTAAAGCAAGATGAGATGTGTTCCTTGCTTCTGACCCAGTTGTCAGACGTAAAGCAAGATGAGATGTTCCTTGCTTCTGACCTAGTTGTCAGACGTAAAGCAAGATGAGATGTTCCTTGCTTCTGGCCTAGTTGTCAAACGTAAAGCAAGATGATATGATGGACTAGCACTGAGCTTTCGGCTGGATAGCTGTGACGTAAAGCCATTCTAGTATCCTGCCTCCGATCGGATGGTTGTGATGTAAAGCAGGACGAGTATCTTGCTTCTAGCTTGAGTGCTGTGACGTAAAGCAAGACGATGAGATGAGACTAGTACTATGCTTCCAGCTTGATAGTTGTGACGTAAAGCCAATCTAGTATCTTGCTTCCAACCTGAGTGTTGTGATGTAAAGCAAGACATTGAGATGAGACAAGTACTGAGCTTCCAGCTTGACAGCTGTGACGTAAAGCCAATCTTGTATTATGATGAACCAGCCTTGTTCTGTGATGATGATGATGTATCAGTTTTTATACTAATACATATTGATGCAGATGATAATGGCATTCCTTTGAGAATGACGATGTTGCCGATGAAGAAAACTTTCGATGATTTATAGATACGCCAGTCAATGTTCCAAGATGATATTGATGATGTTGTCCTCTCACCCACTTGATGTTGTTGATGATGTCGTCCTCTCTCTCTCGCATGATGCTGCTGACGAATACCCTTCTTGTTAAGGGGGAGTGTTGAAATAATGTAACTGCAAAGAGTATTCTTATTATTATTGATATATTATTCATAGGATCAATCCCCATTGTGGATTGATCATGTTGGCTATTGTAATAGGACCAAATCCCCTTTTGCGGATTGGTCAAAAGACAATTGTAATAGGAAGAATAAGAAGTCGGCCCTAGCAGATATTAAAAAGGCCCAAAAATATAATAAAGGTGGGTTTACCCACCCAGTTTGAGAAGTCGGCCCTACCAGTGAAGAGACACTTCACACGTGCCAGACTTGTATAAATAAAGAGGCCAGTGCCTCACTTAGACACACAACTCACTTGCTCATTTTGAGAGACAAGTTAAGATCTGTTGCTGAGAAGAAGGAGAGAGAGAGAGTGGCACACATCTGGGAGAGAACTTTTTGTATTAGTTTAAGAGATCTCTTGGCATTGTATTGGCTATCTATATTAAGGAAGTTTTGTTGGGTTTTCTTCCCCTAGAGGGTTTCCCAGGATAAATGATGTGTCTCTTATGATTGTGTATTTCTCAGTGATCTTGGATTATGCTATTGTTATCTAATGAAATGCAAACAACTATAATAATGGCTTAAACATTAAGAATGTAGCGGTATGACACTACCAACAGTTGGTCACCACGCCAGGGTAGTGGCTCTTGGTGGCATAGCCAAGAGAAAGGGGGTCTCATCACGAGCCAACCTTCTCATTTCCGTGAAATGCTTGTTGGTAACATTGCCACCATTGGTCACCACGCAAGGCAGTGTCCCCTGATTAGCTTCTTGAAAGAAAAAGAAATAAGAATAAAGATAAAAGGCATGAATGGGCTTGGAAATATTTGCTTCCATGACAGGTGCAGCTCACCCTCTACAGAGGCACCCACAGGTAAGCCATGCATTTCCCTGCTATCACTGCACCCCTTGTTCAAACATCCTTTACCACCTCATCCACTCACATGGCTTGGATTTGATTTCTCCCGGAAACACCCCACATCCAGTGAGCATTAGCCCAATAGGACGCCCTGTCACTTCCTCTAAACTTGGCTTGTAGATTAGTATAATGTCTTTGAGCACTTGTTCGGGTAAAGGGGGTTTTATGCACATGTTTAATAAACTTGATGATTAGATGTGATTGGCATTGCTATGATCCCTATGACTTATGAGCCCATGGAGGGCATATCTGTTGATGTGCAGGACCATACCCGACGAACAAGTACCCTTATGGACAAGTACATATGAAGAGATGATTAGTTCGGACCTCCATGGGGCTGAAAGCCCATCAAATGGATATTGAGACCCCAACAAGGGGCAAAGACAGATCAGAGGGTTTGCACCGGAGAAAAGGAAGACGTTCCACCAGAGGCAGCTTAGCAGACCTGTACCCAGGGGGGTCGTGCCCTTTCTACCAGGACGTTGGCCTTGGAAGGCCCATGACGTCACCCACGACACCTTATGACGTCACCAACGCTACAGAGGTTTTGGGAGGCATTTGTGTGCCAAGTGGCACATCTGGCAGCTTCCGGAGGCCCAAGGAGGCCTAACATTTTGCTGCAAGAGGCTAACGTTGCCCTAAAAGGGGCTAACGTCACCCTAAAAGGGCATGACGTCTTCATCTTTGCTTGATTTAGGGTTTGATTTTTACATTTAATGTAAAAACAATATTATTATGTATTTTTGGCCTTGTCGGCCTTTTGTGGCCTAAAATTAAATTAAGGTCATTGCTATTGTATAATTAAGAGAGCTAAAACTCTCTTTTCAGGATGATCTTTCACTCACACTTGTGTGAGGTCTGAAATTTGTGCCCTCCTTTAGGGTTTTTGGCTGAAATTACTAGTGCGCACTTGTTGAAGGAGGCTTATTTTGGCTATTTTTGGCATTTTTCTTGGTGGAAGGTTTACAACTAGGGTTTGGCTTAATGAATGCTTGGTGAATGTAAGTGAATTTCTGCAATCCTTCCATTACTTGAATGGTTATAGTATTTTACTTGCATTTTGTTAATGAATTTGCTGGAATAAACCCTAGGAAATAAGCACATGTTGGTGTCCTTATTTTAATTCCCTACTAAGATTGTGCCAAGGAGTTTTTTTACTTGTTGAAGACATTGTTAGGGCCTTGCCATTGCAACACCCTACCTTTTCTCTTCATCCTAGCTATTTTACTTTGTCATTGAGCTAAAGAAGGAGGAAAACGCACTAAGGCCTAGGGTTACTACACCTTAGTGAGCCGTTTTCCCCTAGGGTTTGATGGTTGAAGCCTTGGCTTACCAACACTTCACCATCAAATTCTCTTGTCTTTAGCCCTAGTATTATCATTTTGTTCCTTCAACTCTTTCTGCTACTTTTTGACTCCATTTGCCCTATGAATGCACTGATCTAAGACCTTTTACTTGAGTGTTTTGATCATAATCTCCAAAATCTTTGAACAACCATTAATACCTTCTAACCCTAACCTACTAACCCTATTGCTGCCATTTATCCATTTGATTTATAGTTATACTTTGCAGCATTTAATCCTTTTATAAGCAATTGAAAGATTGGCTAAATGCGTGGAAGTCTTTGCTTCTGATGAATGTTGGTATTGTAACATTGATGATAAATCATCCTTGCTCATTGCGAAGCTTCTTCTTAAGCATTTATTGTGAAGTAACATATTGTGATTATTGCTATTGTACATCATTGATTTGCTTCATCAATATTATCGGTCAATTGCTTTATATCAGAAAGTCCTTGATTATATGAAGTACTAACCAGCAAGTGATCTTGCAAACATATAGTTTCTTGTTGCTTTGTTCCGGGCAGGTACATTTCTGGTTATCATTATCTTTATTGGTTGTTTAGCCGTACTTTCTGATCGGTGGTGACTTGTGAGGGGGAAACTTTTACTTAGCTTTAAAACCTTTGCCTTCTCAAAACCCCAGGTCACCGGGGACCTCTCCCTTGGGCCTACCACCATAAATAGAAAGAGATATCCTATTGAGGTGACAGTGGTAGGGTAGTGTCCTGTTGCGTCAGTTTTTCGTCTTTACCTTTCCTTTATCCTTCAAAGTACAAACTGTGCGATAACAGGCAGCAAGTTCAGATCTGGTGGCTGTCCTAAAACAGCAAGAAAACAGTCCTGAAAATTACCTTGAAAACTGTGTGCAATAAGGTCAAGGACAGACCTGTTGGGCAGCCTGATAGGATCCTCAAAATTCTTCAATATATTCTTCTGTAATAAAGTTATTTCATATCTGTTATATGCATGGAAAAGTGTGCCATAAGGGCTGCAACTTGTTGCACTTGAAGTACACTTGTTTAATATATTTTCTCTTGAGCTGCCTAGTGAAAGTGAAGTAAAGTATTTTCTGCTGTTCGCTGCTGTAATTATATATTTCATATCAGCCCTAAGGCTGTAAGCTCTCGGGGATTAGATCCCGGAAACCTCTATTGAGAGATGAAATTTCTGAATTTGCAATAAAAGCCCTAGATTGGAAATTTCTACAACTAGCAATATTACATCATTTCCAAGCCTGAATAAAGGCAGAAATTTTTGACCATTTCCAGTAACTATACATAACATAATGAGATCCAAGACAGTGTATAATTAGTCATCATAAAAATGGGTTCATGGTTTTCTTTTCATAGTATGGTTTCTAGTGCCATTGGGAAGCCCAAAGATATTTTTCTTGCAATATGTATGAAGAGGTCATGATTGAAGAATGAACAAAAAACAGCATTTAAGGTGAAATTCAAAAAACTGACCATCAATGGCCGCTATTTTAAGATAACTTTTTCTCTTTTTCAGAAGTATACTACACTGATAAAGTGAAAAAACACATACACATATGCATTTTACATTTTTAATTTTTTAAGAAAACCTTTTAAACAACTATGGCTTTGAGATAGGTTAGTCAATGAGACTTAGTCTAGTAAACATGTATTACAGTTGTACCCTAGTACACTTCTGCACTTTATCTTTTCTGTACTTTTAGGTGACTTGGTTCAAATTTATCACTCGCCTAATGTATTGTATTTTGTTAGAGACTTAGTCAAATGTGATCACTCTTCCATAATATTGTAATCCTATATATAAATAGTAAAAATGACTGTACAACATGAGTACAGTATCAGCAATTCTCTCTTCTACAAGCATACTTGTCTTTTCTTATTCACTTGTGTGTGAGTTCTCCTACATTGTTGCTATTGTGCACATATCAATGTTGCTATTGTGCACATATCAATGTTGCTATTATGCACATATCAATTGGTATCATAATCAGAGCAAATTAAGGCCTCTTTAGAGTTATACAATTCCAGCCTCCTTTGGATTTTGCTTGCTTGAATCTCTGTAAGCTCTCAGCTACAAGAACTTTGAGCAATTTGCAGGCACCCTGACACCGCCAATTCTTTTCTTCAGGTCATCGACACGCAGGTAACATATTTTTGATAGGGGTGCCCTCTATATTTTTTATTTTCTTCGAACTATTTTCATAAATTTTCATGCAGCCATCATTCCTATTTGCTACTAGTGGAATCACTAGCCCTTTTTGACCCGTTCCATAGTTTCTATACCCATTACATTGTTTTTTGGTACATTCTGCTGGTTTTGGGTCCATTCCACTAATTAAACCTACAGAACAGTCCCACACTTTTGATTTTCTTAGCTCAAGTGCATTCTGCATGTGTAAACCATGTATCAATGTTTTTGGCTTAAAAGAAACATTAAATTTTAATCTAGACCCACACTATGGCTCAGCACAATTTTTCCAAGAGACTCTGTTGGTTCCCAAGCTCCTAGCATTGTTCAATTCCTGGTAGATCGGCAGCGATGAAAACAAATCTTCAAGGAAACGCTTGCACAACAACAACAAGAGTTTTAAACCAAAGTGATGGGAGACAAAATGGCCATGTTCCAGACCCTGCAACAAGTTTTCCCATAACCATGCATCTACAATCAAGAGGTTTACACTCCTTTACATTTTTCCCCTCCTCTTGCAGTAATGTCCACGCCTCTTGCACATGTCCATCCTCACCATCCTATTCCAACATCTTACATTCTATCTAACTATTCTCTTGCACATGCCAACACATATGAAGAATATCTTGCACCAAGGCAACCTCCACAATAGTTAGTTTCTGTACGTACTATTTTCCAAGAACAAACTTCACAACCAATTTCCAACTACTCCAATTCCACTACTTGGCAACACTATGGTGTTAGAGAATCATCTAGAATTCATCTCCAAGCCGTCTTCTTAGGTCTTCTCACTTTTGATGTACGTATCTCTTTTCGTCCATTCAAAGTTGTGCTCACAATCTTCTACTCCCTCGACAGTTTTCTAAACAACACATGGTAATTTCCCACCTAAGAAAGAAAGATTCCTTGCACTACACAATCCTCCATATCCTCATCCTACTTCAGACAATGATTCACTCAACTACTTGCTCCCACGAGTCTCCACTATGAAGCAGAATGAGTTCAACCCATCCGAGAATAACATGACATGTGCAGTTCCTCCTACAACATATGCAATAACTTCTGCATCAGTGCTTCTCCTTCCTGATTTTTAACACGCTTCTACTAGTTTTGTTCTCAAACAAGGACACCAAATGGTGTTTGAACCTCTCTTCTTCGACAAAGTGTTCGACCATGGGTTCAAGCACTCCATTCCTAGCAAGAAGATGGCTGAGTACTTCAACCCCCACTACATAAGGACCAAGGATTATTTCTTACTCAGTTGGAAGGGGTGTTCCCCCACCTACGATTGAAATCAAAGACAATTTCCTCTAAGGGAGGAATTGATGAGACTTAGTCTAGTGAACATGTATTATAGGTTTACATACTTTATCTATTGTGTACAATGGTACTTGATCTTTTGTACTTTTAGGAGACTTGGTTTAAATTGATCACTCCCCTCTTATATTGTATCTTGTTGTATTTCTCACAGTTTTCTAATCCTATATACAGATAATACAAATGAGGGTACAACAAATATGTACAATTCCAACAATTATCTTTTCTACATGCATATTTGTCTTTGTTTATTCATTTGTGTGTGAGTTCCCCTACATTTTTGGTATTGTGCCCATATAGGAATTGATGAAACTTACTCTAGTGAACACATGTGAACTATAGTTGTACTGTAGTACACTTCTGTACTTTATATACTTTGAACTTTGTACTTTATCATTTTTACTTTTAGGTGACTTAGTCAAAATTGATCACTTGCCTATTTTATTGTATTTTATTGGAGACTTGGTCAAAATTGATCACTCTTCCACAGTTTTGTAATCCTACATATAAAAATACAAATGAGTGTACAACAAATGTATTATGTGTATAGTTATGACAATTCTCTCTTCTAATTGCATACTTGTCTTTGCTTATTCACTTGCATGTGAGTTCCACATTGCTGGTATTGTTCCCTGTCATCTGTCCAGCAATGAAATCAGGTTCACTGGAGCTAATACAGACTAGGAAAAAAAGCACAACAGCACCCATTTCAGTATTAGAGGTTAAGATAGGAGTCACTCCATCAATGATGAGCCCAATATGCAAGGAAAAAATTATTTCTGCAATATTACCTTAGAAGTAACATGAAAAACATGAAGGCTACTTTTAAGGCATTTTAGTCCATCCCGAATAGCACACCATTGTTATTGAGTCTTTGTAGACAATCAGGAATATAGCATATCTACCATTAAGACATTTGGCTCCCTAATAAATGTTGATCCTGTTTTCAGCATTTAAAGCAACTCAATTTCATTGCATAGATTTTCACCTAACAGGGCAAGAATAAGAGGTATATGAATGGGAGTTAAACCTAGTTTCTCTGGCATCTCTAGGGTTTAACCTGCCCATTTTGTTGCTTAACAATTTCATCCTGCTGTAAGGTTCTGATGGCTGGTTTAGTATTGCCATTTCCCAAAAAGGCTATGAAATTACGTAGCCTGACAATGCCCATTATAATTTGCCACGGGGGATTTCAGGTGAGGAAAGGAACAAAAGTCTCATCAGTTTAGTCTAAGGGCGTGCTCTTTCAAGCCTTGCTTTAGAAGAGTGAATCGCATAAATAAGGGCTTGAACACTCTTGACTCTTATGCATATATACCATATAATATTATATATGCTTTGAATGGTTGATAGTGTAGGGTGCGTGCACTTACATCTAACCAAAAATTGTTGATTACAGAGATATTATCATATGCCCTGTGAATTGACATAAGTTCAGGAGTTTGTCAATTATTGTGTTCTCCTAAACATTTCCATACACCAAGGTTGACTTGTAGCTTCCTTGGAACAACTAACCCATGTTAGTTGTTACAATGAGATTTTCATTATTCTAGGTTCAGAAAGCTATGGGCAGCAACCTGTAACAGATACATATATGATCAAGATTGTGAGATAAAATGAATTTTGAGATGCTAGAATATTAGAATGCAATGAATCATTGAAGACAAATATCCATTGTAATAAAATATCTTCCAAACTATATTGGTCATAGAATGAAAACAATCTGGAGCAATGTTGTTGGAAGCGCCCTCCCCCACTCCTGCACCCCACAAAGCGCTGCCGGCACTGCGCTTCTGAAACACAACCATTTCAAGAAGTTTTGGAAGCATGCTCCCTACCCTAAACAAAACACTCCCTAGAGATTTTGGAAGTTCATTTAACTTTAAACATTAAATCATTTTAGTTAATGTTGATATTTACCTTATATTTTACTTTCATTAACTTAAATTTTTAACATTGAAAGTTAAAAGTGGGATCCTATTTCAGGATGTTTGGTAATGGACTCCAACCCACATGACCTCAAATGAATAAAGTAGAAATTGAAGTATTTCCATTTTTCAACAGACTTGACAATTTTTCAACATTTCAGCATTTTGTGAAACAGGGCAATGCCTAGGGAACTCGTGCTAGTAATGAGCTTAGCTATCTCATTACTACACAAGGTTTAGATTGATGGGTACAATGTCTCTGTGGGTTACTCAACAATGTACCTCAAATGGCCCAACATAAAACAATATGCCTTGGAAACAAATTGAACTAAGCAAGTGAAACTTAGTGAGTCGTAGAAGTTAAATATCATTTTAAAAGAAAATTTTTATTTCGAAATTTTCACGTAAGTAGGATGTCCATAGTGGCATGGGGGGCACATATATATATCAATTGGATCTAGCCCGAGTGGTTGTGGGATAGAGTGTTATCCTCCCCACGTTCTCTTCCCATAAGTGACATGTTGAGCCCATAATGAGTATATTGATGTAAGAACTTTGAACCCTATTGTTGATCTGGCCTTGTGCCCAGAGGAATCTAAGGTTTACCCTGGGTACCATCCTCGAAATGAGGGAAAGTGCCCCAGGGTTTTCCCAAGGATATGTTACTTGCAAAAAAAATAAAAAAATAAAAAAATATATATATATAGAGAGAGAGAGAGAGATAATAGATAAAACTGGTAACTTACTACATCAACCACACAAGGAATTAGAATACATATAGAAGTTTAGAGTTAGAAGTAGAGCCAAAAACTACAGTTTTCTTGTTGAGTCATATGATGTCATCAAAATCAAAGTGTATTAGTAAATGATATATAAGATCATGATACTAAATACAAAATTGGGTAGAACGATAGACTGTAGATAGAAGAATCTCATAGCTCGTCAGTTGTTCAATTCCTCCTTGATGCCATAACTATAATCATCAAGATCATCACCACTGCCATTGCCCCTCTCCTTCTTCCTCCTCCTCTATATCCAATCCAATATTTGCATATGTTGGTGTGGAGGATGACCCCTCAAGAGGATCACCATCATCAAAAGTGACCAGCTCTAACACTTGTTCATTAAGATCCAAAATGGCTAATGCCAACTCAACGTTGTTGTCCAAACCCATATCATCAAAAGATACATCCCACATCTTAGTTATTCCCTTCAACCAATCTTCCCTCATCTTGTAAAGAAGATGAAGGTTGGAGTCCACACACACCAAGTGTGTCTCCTCTCTGCATTGTTCAAGCTTGGTCTTCTTCAAAGTGTGCACATTCCTATATGTGTTCCAATTCCTCTCACAAGGAGAGGATGAAGTAAACTAAGAGAGGAGCCTCGTGACTAACTATTCTAGAATAGTGCATGTTTCCGCATGTGTTTCCCACCAAACACGGGATTTTTAAGCTCCCCTATCTCCAATCACATCATAACCTTCGAATCTCCTAGTGCAAGTGGAAAACTCTACGAATCCCTCCTCCACCTCATCATGGGTGGATTTGTCCTAATATATCCTACTCAACGCAATCTTCCTCCCCCTCTAAAATCTCCCTATCCATGTGAGGAGGGAATCTACATGTAAGCCCGACATTTAGCCACTCATCACTATAGTACTTGGGATTTAATGAGTGAGCCAATCAATGCTAAGGTGTACAATTCTTCACCCACTTGCTAACAACAATAGCCCATATGGTGGTGAACAAGATCTTTGTCGATGTCCCATACTCAAGACACTCACTCCAAAAAATAATGGCCTTCGTGGACTCAATCATGGAGTCTAAAACCTCAAAAAAATATCCTAAGATGGATTGATCCATGTCTACAAACTACAAAAAAGAAATGATAGGATCCATAATCTTAATGGTAAGATCTACCCTCTCCCACAAACCATCATCAACGCAATGTCCTTGACCTCATTGGAAGCATTTATATCATGTTTCTCCAAATAACCATGGATCTAAGAGTGGTCTTGACCTCCCTCAACCTCTTAAACATGATGAATATGAGGCAAACCAAGTATCTAAAATGTTCAACAATAATAGATGGGTGTACTCTTAGATGGTGACAGCATTGGTATGGTTTTGTACACAACTGTAGATATGGCATGCAACATCAATCAACTCTCCCATCCATGTCACAACTGAAGCAATAGATTTAAGTGCCAAATTCAAAGAAAGAACAATGCAAGGAGTCCAAAATATTTGTCGATATTTAGTTTCCACAATCATTTCGATAGCCTTGCAAATAGAAGCATTGTCTGTAATAATTTGCACACAAGAATCAACACCTACTTCTTCAATGACTTTAATGAAAAACTAATGAATATAATTTGCATCCTTGTGTTTTCCATGAGTACCCATCACTTTTAAGAAGACCAGTTCACTCTTTGATGACATCATGAAATTGATGAGTAGATGGTGTGTTGGATCCATCCATCGATCAACAATGATACTAACAATGGATGAGGGCCATGATGATTAATAGGCACTGTTATCCCCGATATCTAGGGATAACTAGGAGATCATGTCTCGAGGCCCACATGGTCCTAGACATGGAGTACCGAGAGCAGGAGCGACCTGAGCATGGTCCTGGAGGACCCATCTTCTTCTTCTCAGCCAGCTTTGTCCTGCCAGCAGTACCAGCCTCCATCACTACC
>JASDQU011402317.1:14693-43667 GCA_032191745.1 Picea mariana
CCTGATTTACCTCTTGTCCCTGTCCAGAAAGGTAGTATCCTTCGTTTAATTGATTCAGATAAGTCTAAACGGGCATCATCACTGAAGTCTGCGAAGAGACAGAAGTATTATAGGGACTATTAGAGTGAGGATATATGTTTCCCCCTTGTGAAGGGGTTCCATAAAGAGGGTATCTTGAACCGTAAAATTGATTCTCCCCGTATGAAGTACCTGGGGGTATATGAGGAATATTCAAGTGAAAAGAGTTTGAAGGAACCAACATGGTGGATGAAGGATACATGGATGAGGTGTAATAATTAGAATAAGAACCCATCTGAGTATTGGCTCCTGAAAGAGCATAGCTTAGACTGGATCCGTAAGAGGGGAGGTTCCAACCTCCCGTTGTAAAAGATGGTTGAGGGACATGACTCATATCAAAAGAAGGTGTAGGTATTGGGGCCATGGTGCCCCCAGATCCAATGCTAGGGTTCATATAAGTGGACCAGGGAGAGGATTACAAGGTTGACGGCATATCAATGGGAGAATGACTAGAGACCCAAGGCACGGACTGAGTGCCATAGTTCTGCATACCATTATGAAAATGGAAGGATATGTCCCCATGAAATGAACATGCATCATGGGGTAGGTAGAAATTAATGAGTGAGCCAAAGGAACTCCACTATCCATGATAATGAGAACTCAGTATAAACTCTTAAGGGAAACTAGTAATCAAAGAGCACACTAAAATTCGAACGGCCAAAATGCATGCAAAAGGGGTAAAGTGGTTGAGTGGCCTCCCTCCCTAAAGAAGGTATGTCTCTCCCAAGATGGGCCTGAGACTCACTACTAAAGATTGGAGGTAACATAATAAGTTATAAGGGCCCTCACGGGATTAACAACCAGTCAATCATATCCCTCCGGAGAGGTAATCCTCCATAAAGGTTGTGTGTTGTCTGACCCTTATCTAACCCAGGGTACCTGCAGAATAACCCCTGCAAGTAACCTATGAGACACCTAAGTCAAGCAACTAATAAACCATTATATAACCGATGCATAGGTGAGCAGTCGTAAGTCAGTTCCACTGCATGGGCAGGGTAGAAAATCCCAAAACCTTGAAAGAATCACCTCTCACATAGGTAAAGGCACTAGCAAGATTCCCAGATACAAATATATCTTCAGAAATATCTCTAAAGCTTGGAAGGTATCGGGGGGATATCCCTTCAACCAACTTCGTGCGACCTCATGATTAACTCCGGTGTGAGCGGAGCCTCTTGATTTTACCAATTATACAATGGATTTCTCCACTCCCTGACTCAGACACATATGTTGATTTAATTTCCTTAGAGAAGTTTACTCACTAAATCCTATTCCAAGGCACTAAATCCTAGGCTTGTTTGTGCAACCTAGAAAGTAAAATCGTGACTAGTTAATTTTAAATTATAGCGTTGATTTTAATGGCCTTGATTACTCAAAAAGGTATGGTAGTGAAACTCATGGTGTTATGACTCAACAAGAAAAGTAAATATGAAAATAATGCAAAGTCCTAAATTTAACATTCAATGAATGATATGCTTCTAAAAAACCAATGCAATTCTCAAATTCAACTCTGCAATTCAAAAGTAAAAATGCAATCTTTCATTGTATACACTAAGCTAATGAAAAAGACTCAAAAGAAAAAAATGCCAAGCAATGCAAAATGCCTATTTTTTTTTTGTATTTTCAATATAACAAAACTAAAAATGCATGGAATGAAAAGTAACTTGATATATAGACCTACTGTGTATAAAAAGAGACAACTCAAGCAAGATACCAAGCAACACAAGACCCAACCCGATGTAAAAGGACAATAAAAAATGAAAAGACAATGAGAAAGACTTCGCCCATAAATTCAACCAAAGAAGGGTTTATTGTCATCCCACAAGCACTTAACATGCACTACAAATACCTAAGAAGACTCAACAAACATCAAATCCCACCCAGCAACTAGCAGACCCAGCTAACAGGAAAGGTAGACTAATGTATGCGATTGTTCAAGAAAACAAAGCGTATATACACATCTTGCAGTGAGACAACCAACGTATTTATGAGACTGTCAAGGAAAAAGGTGCATATATGCTTCAAAACAAGGCTAGGCAAGGGAGAAAGGTTCAAAACTCAAACCCAGAGTGACCAGAAAAAGTCAAGAAATGATGCGACAAGAAACACAATAGAAGCGAGAGCAATCTAAGGAGAAAAGTAATCTCAACCCTAAGAAAGAAGATTCATTCCCCAATATGGTCGCCAATTCTGTTACAAGGAAAATCTCTCTATGGATAGGGTAAACCACAACATATGGAAATGATTGCAGAAATCAACTCTATCCCAATAACATGCTATATAAACCAATATGCAAGCGATATAATAAAGAGGCCTACCTCGTCCATATGTTCAATGAAGTCCACCGATGAGCACTTCAACCCAAAGCTATATACCTGCGACAAGTTCTCAACAAACAAGCAAGGCAAGCATATGGTGGTAATATAAAAGCTTAGCAGATTAGATAGCATAATCCATTAATAAACATGACAAATACACCCATGGAATAATAAATCAATATATTTGTAAGATATCAATTGGACGGGAAAAGAGTATTTCTATTAATAAATGATTAGCATAAGTGAAAATGTTACATACTTCTGTGTCGGCACGGTTTGGAACCGAGAAACTAAGTTCCTTTCAGCTGGGCCTCCACCACTTCAATCCTCCACCAAAGGCAAGCTCATAAGAGAGAAACAATGAGGTTCTCAATCAATAAGGGAAGAGATTGGGGGATGAACACTATGTTCAGACTTAAAGGACAAAGGGATGAAAACTCAATATGAAGTAAATAATTCCTCTAGAGTAACTTTGCTCTCAAATTTGAATTCTTTCTCCTTTTCCATAGATCGGGATTGGCCTCTTTATAGCCTTCAAAATGGAACTGAAGGGTCAATTCATAACGTTTCCAGTATCTGGAAGACCAAGGATTAGAGATCTCCTCTCGTGACATGGAAACCTGACATTTAATTTCATTTTTTGGTACAAATCCCGTTGTACGCGGGCTGTAGTGGAGCAGCCTGCATATACACATGTTGTATAGTGTGCAATATGCGTATATGTGGAAAAATATTAATTTTTGTCTCTAGATTTTATCAACAAGGAAGATAAGTCTACATAGGGAAATGGAATAAGGCCCTCTTTGCAAGATTGCATAGGGTGAGGAAAATATTGCTATAACATTGAGGATGAGTACATAGAGAAGATGTTGGAGAGGTTTAGAATGCAGAATGAAAAACCAGTTAGTACACCTTTGGCCAGTCATTTCAAATTAACCAAGGAAATGTGTCCCAAGAAACAGGAGGAGATAGAATACATGTCCAGGGTCCCTTATTCATCAACAGTTATCAACTTGATGTATGTGATGGTTTGCACAAGGCTAGATATTGCACATGCAGTGGGAGTTGTGAGAAGGTATATGAAAAATCTAGGTAAATAACATTGGGAGGTAGTAAAGTGGATTATCAAGTATTTGAGAGGTACTGCTACTCATGCATTATGTTTTTGGAGGTTGAAACATTGTTCTGCAAGGATATGTTGATTCATATATGGCAGGTGATAAAGATAGCAGGAGGAGCACCATAGGGTATATTTTTACTGTAGGTGGAACAACAGTAAGTTGTATTTCGAAACTGAAAAATCTTGTTTCACTTTCAACAACAGAAGCAAAGTATGATGTTGCTACAAAGGCTAGTAAAGAAATGATTTGGTTATAGAGATTTATGGAGAAATTGGGAAAGAAGCAGGAGAATAGCAGGTTATACTATGACAGTGAGAGTGCCATTCATATTGCAAAGAACTCAGCCTTGCATTCAAAAACTAAGCATATACAACTCAGGTATCATTTCATATGATCCATCTTGGAAGATGTACAATTGAAGTCGGAAAAGATACATACTATACATAATCCTACAGACATGTTAACAATGGGAGTAACTAGGGAGAAATTGAGTTCTTTCTCAATTTCAGTTGGTCTTCAAGCATGAAGGTGAAAATTATAAATTTTCTAGGTCCAAGAAGGATCATAGTCCAACATATACAAAAGCAATGGAGTTGTTGAGATTAGTCTCCAAGTGGGATATTATTGGTTTTGGAGCCTGATTATCTTCATGATTTATAGGTCTTTGTTTTTTTCCATGTTTATACCCCATGAAGACTGTACACTCCGTAATATTGTACACCCCTCCATGCGGGGGGGGTGTAGGGGGGCTTCCCCCCCCTGTAGGGTTCGGGGGGATCACCCCCCCGACTGGGGGGTCTGGGGGAAAGATGCCCCCCTGAGGAGGTTTGGGGGCCATTGTTCCTCGATGGGGGTTCAGAGGTGAAGCCCCCGAAGGAAAAAATACCTTGTAAATGTATATTGTAATTTCATAGTAAATCCGAACTGTTCATTATAAGGTCACATATCTAATGGTAGAAGTTATGTTAGGGTTTTTTCCCTAGAAGGAAACCCTCTATTATGAGGGAATTCTATTGCTATTATGCGTCATTGTGAATATTGTATTCTGAGAGAGGATACTGTGAGAGAAAAAAGAGGAAGTTATAGTGAGTGTGATGTATATTGTATCCTTTCATTTGTTGGATGATAATAAAGGAAAGAACCAGGAAATTTCTCTGGTGGACGTATCCCACACTAGGTGAACTGTGTATATTTGTGTCTCTATTGTATTGTGTATCTTTTGAGTTTATTTCCACATTTTTCTTATTTTATTTCTCCGCGATCCTATTTTTCTAACAGACTTCGGACTTGGTTCAGTTGCCTGCACGAAAAAGAGAATTGTAGAATAAATGGGTTTACAGGTTTAAGGAAGAAGATGGAGGCAAAGAGTGGTACACGGATAGACTTGTTGTGAAGGGGTTTGCACAAAAGAAAGGTATATATTTTGATGAAATATTTTCTCCTATTGTTAAAATGACTTCAATTAGGGCTATTTTAAGTCTTGTGGTAGTAAAATATTTGCATCTTGAACAATTAGATGTAAAAACAAAATTCTCCATGGGGATTTGGAGGAGGAGATTTATATGCAACAACTGTAGGGGTATGAGGTCAAAGTAAAGGAAAATTTGGTATGCAGGTTGAAGAAGAGATTGTATGGCCTAAAGAAAGATTTAAGGTAGTGGTATTTGAATTTTGATAGGTTTATGACAAAACAATGTTATAGTAGATGTTATTTTTATTATCATGTTTATTTTAAGAGGCTAGAAAATGGAAGTTATATTATCTTGCTATTGTGTGTAGATGACATGCTTGTTCCATGGTCTAACATGAAGGATATAAATGTGCTCAAAAGAAATTAGCTAATTCATTTGTGATGAAGGATTTGGGTGCTACAAATAAAATCCTTGGCATGAGAATAACAAAAGATAGGAAAAATATCAAATTACATTGTCTCGGGGTGAGTACATAGAGAAGGTGCTAGAAAGGTTTAGAATGTAGAATGCAAAACCAGTTAGTACACCTTTGGAAATACATTTCAAATTAACCAAGAAAATGTGTCCCAAGACACAGAAGAAGATAGAATATATGTCCAAGGTCTCTTATTCATCATCAGTTGGTAGCTTGATGTATGTTATGGTGTGCACAAGACCTGATATTTCACATGCAATGGGAGTTGTGAGAAGGTTTATGAAAAATCCATGTAAAGAACATTGGGAGGAAGTAAAGTGGATTCTTAGGTATTTGAGAGGCACTAATTCTCATGCATTATTTTTTGGAGGTTCAAACACTATTCTACAGGGATATGTTGATTTAAATATGGCTAGTGATAAAGATAGCAGGAGAAGCACCACATGGTATGTTTATACTATCGGTGGAACTGCAACAAGTTGGATTTTGAAACTACAAAAGGTTGTTGCACTTTCAAAAATGTAAGCAGATTTTGTTTTTTTTGGCCCTTGGTTATGTATTAAGGAAGAAAGAGAAGATTAATGAAGAATAAAGATGAAGTACGAAGTGTGCAGAAGACACACAAATCGAGGAAGGGTCGAAGTGGTTAAAGAAGAAGAAAAGAAGGAATGAAGTAAGGAAAAGCAAGTCATTGAAGGATAAGATCAAGGAAGATAAAGAATCAAATAATATGGATCGTGTACAAATCAACAAGTGGAATAAGAAACCAATAGATGCTTTGGAGCACCTCGCGGTAAATGAAGGAAGGATAGGCTGGTGAAGCCTTGAAAACATGGGTCATGTGGACCTAGGGTTTTGGATCTAGGGTTTTAAGACCTAGGCTTCGGTCTTAGGTTTTCTAAGAGTCATGAAATGTATAAATAGAGGTCTAGAAGAGTTGAGAGGGGGTTACTACTATTTTGGGTGAGAGTGACATTGAGATTGAAGTACTGTGTATTCTTGTATTCTGGATCTTTAGTTGGGTGCGAATATCAATACTGCAATTGGGTGCACAGGGAAGGAAGAGAAAGAGGAATAGAGAGAAGGATCTACAGCTAAGTGCGCAGATATAACTATATGTTTTCATCTAATATATCAAGAAACGTAGTTCTGTGGACGTAGCCCTAGGGAGAGGGTGAACCACGTAAATATTTTTTTTATTTGTGGTTGATGTTGTGATATTTGCTTGTCTGATTATACTGTTATTGCATTGTTGTTTCCATATGAAATATAAAAGGTATAAGTTAAATTTGTGAAGCTAAGTGTAAGGCTGTTAAATACTCTCTAGTTTGTATTGCGTTGTTGTTCCGAGATCCCCTTGCATTCCCCCTAGTTGTAGAATTCATCTTCTTCGCAGGTGTTGCTGAAAGGGCTAGTAGTTAGGGTTTGTCAGTGCACTGTTAGATTTGAACCCTGGGTCTTCCCCTGTGCCAACAAATGGTTCCATTGCCAGGACTAGGATCTTCTTGAGGGAATGTCAAGGTGGTTTCCATCGAAGACAAAGATTTAGAAGTGGTTGGAAGAACAATAAAGGGACTTCGCCGAAGCTAAGAATAAGAACCCTAGCATTAGTATAGAATATTGGTTGGGAAGGTACATCTTTACTAACATACATAATATTTTCTTTGGAGGATTTCATAAGGAGTTATATGAGTGGTTAGCTAGATTAGAAAACACTTAGTTTGAGATCATATCTAGACCACCTGTGGTTTGGACAATGACCCTGAGAAAGAAAGTCAAGAGAGTTGATAAAGTTGTGTCTAGAGCAGTGGATCTCTGGTTTGATAGCACTATTGGAGGGTATATTACTGAGTTTGTTGTTGAAAGAGTGTAATCATATAGCCAAGAAGAGAGGTATTTATTTAAGGGACCTAGAGGGAATTTTCTACACTTTTTGAAGCCAAGAATTAAGATTCTATTGCATGAGAAAAATATCTTGAAGATACAGTAATCAGTGGGATATTAAAGCTAATGTTCAAGAGTTCAAAAAGAGACTGATGCAGAGGCTGGACACATGTGAAGTGGGAGATCATTCAGGAAGGTTCGTCTTGCGAACCTGTTTGAGCAGAGTTTCATACCATTGGCACAAGACAAAGATTTCTACAGTGGAGAAGAAGCAGGGAGATCAGATGGGGAGTATTCAGATTTCTCAAGAACAGAGGAAGTAGAGACTGGAGAACTTCGCCAAGAAGAAATAGAAACTTTAGGGACTGCGCTTACTGTCGAAGTAAGTATTATTACTCCTCCTTTTGTTTTAGCAACATTAAGTAATCAGAGTAATCAGAGTAATTAGAGTAAGCAAAGTACTATTACAAGCAGTTTAGTACATACTCAGTCGAGAAACCAAGGAAGATCTATGGTAGATGAAATGAGGCTACCTATTTTTAGAGGTGATGGATCTCAGGATCCTGACCAACACTAGTTCCTATGTGAAGCTATATGGAGTATTAAGAAAGTCACCGATGAAGATGTTAAGAGAGACCAGTTTAGTACTACCTTGAGGGACCGCGGCCTGAGCTGGTATATGAAATTTGCTTCAGGATCTACACAACCTAAGCCATTGATTGACATTAAGACTACATTGAGTGAAGATTTCAATAAACCTAAGTCAGAGTCGCAGTGCATTACAAAATTGAAGGAAATCAAGCAGAAGGTAACTGAACTTGTTTGGGAATTTGATCATAGATTTAAGACATTGACAGGCCATTTAAGTTTTCAGATTCTGGATGAAAAACATAAGGAATGGTTCATCATTTCCCTCTTGCCACACATTAGAGCTCCTTTGATGCAACAGAAAATCGCTTCACAAGGTGAAGCATTGGAGATTTCCATGAAACTAGAAGTCGTCCCTATAGGAGAATCTAGTCCAGGTATGAGCCAGATCTTGAATCAATTAACTAGTTTATATTTACAGGTCGAAGCTATGAAGAAGGGTAAAGGAAAAGAGAAAAGAGAAGACATCTGGTGTATCCAATGTAAATCAAAGGGCCATGAAAAAGAGCATTTTCCCTTATTTAATGAATACTTAGCCTCTGGAGCCCCTAACCCATTGAAGCAAGCTACTATACCCTGGTGCGAGGTATGTAGAAATAGACATCTCCCTAGTGAATGTTATTATATGCAAAAATATGTACAAATGCCTACCAATATTTATTGTACATTCTTCAAATCTGTGGGGCATGATGAGAAGGACTATAGGTCAAGGGATACATATAGAATTCAAGGAGAATTACATTCAGAAGGAAATAATGTGCAATTCAACTGCCCCGGAAGAGGAAACTTCAACCCTCGTGGTGGATTCAGAGGAAGAGGATGAGGTGGAGGTATGGGTCGATCTCAAGGTCAGATTATTTGTTATAACTGTGCATAACCAGGACATTTGGAAAGGGATTTCCAAAACCCTTGTACTACTTGCAACTACTATAATTCATTTGACCATGTCATTGAAGATTGTCTAGTATTGTTAGCTAAACTTCAGGAAAGATGAGGTGGAAACCAACAAGTTCAACTAATATTGGCAGAACCTCATGTGGAGGATCCTACTGTCACTATTAGTACTTGAGGAGGCGCTACTATAGGAGAAGATCAGGTGACTGCAGGAAAGACTACAGATGGATCAAGGATCAAAAGAGCTACACATAAGGCACAATTGTTTGATCCAAGGAGAGAAAAACATAATTTTGAAGAAGCAAGGAAAGAATTTGTAGGAGAACAAGATTCTTCATCTAGGGCACAACCAGAAGTAAGGGAATGTGAAATTCCACCAACATTTGATCAATATGCCCTAGCTAGACAAGGAAAAGAGGTAAGAAAGCTTATGGACTTCTTGTATACTTGTATCAATTTGATTAAAGATGAAAAAGATGTGCAGGAACTACAACACCTAGTAAGAAAATATGAAGTTGGAAGAATAGATCCTCTGATGAGTAGAAGTGTCAATCAAGTATCTAGAAAAAGGAGGAAAAACAAGAAACTACACCTTAGTGCTCAGATTTGAGACTATGACATGGACTATGTGGTCCTCGAACTAGGATCAGAAGTAAATGTTATGACGAAACAAAATTGGGAAATGATGGGAAAAACTAAGTTGATTTACTCTTCTATTAGGCTCAGAATGGATAATCACCAGGCGATGAGCCCCTTTGGAAGACTAGAGCATGTCCCTGTGGACATCGACGGGGTAAAAACATTTGCAGACTTCGAAGGGACTGAGATTGTTGATGATATTTGTCCTTACCCTGTGTTGTTAGGAATGAATTGGGATTTCAACAATCTAACTGTGGTTGACCTAAAAAAGAGAAGAATGACATTCGAGGGTAATGGCCTGAAGTTCATTGCACCCCTTGATCCTGATGAAGGTCATAGATACACATAACCTATAAGAGAAGAAGACCATGCATACGAGATAGAGAACATATATAAACTGACAAAAAGACAACAAGATTATATTAATCCTACAACAGATGAAAATCTAAGTTGGTGAAGTGAGAGTACATGTTCATCTGACTCGGAAGAAGAATTGGAAAATTGGCAGAATAGAATGTATGAAGTCTCTACATGGAGGTGTGCCAGATTGACCAAGGAAGTTCATTGGATTGGCACAAAAGTAAGTAATCTTCCTACATTTGATGGTTTGAATCATTTAGAGACATTTCTAACCGAATTTGAGAGAATTGTACCATCACAACAAAGGATGTTGGAACTAGATGAAGCCTTGAAAGAAAAACCAACTAGATGGTGGGGAACACACTAGAAGAACATCACAGAGTGGGTGCAATTTTGCACCTTATTGATAGTATGCTTTTCAAACCAAGATGAAGGATGCGAAGTTCAATACAGAGGTCAGAGTTTTCCAAAGGACCATATGTTGTGAGTGGGAAATCCCTCTATGGACTAGCACTTAGGGTTTTATCATGCATGCAGAAAAGACCTAAAGATTCCTACTTTCTACCGTCATCCCAGACCTAATTCCCATTATTCTTAAGCAAATATGTAGTTAATAAGATCAAGTAAGCATACCTTATTTCGAGTGTTTGATATCAATCCTTCTTTATGATTAGTCTCTCTTTGACTGCAACTCTCCTCCCAAGATTGACCTGCATTCACACAAGACAAACAAAGAAATCCACATGCATTTGATCTACAAATTAATGGGTTAGAGATTTAATCAATATGTATGCAATAAACAATGAAAACCTCATATGGTGGGATGGGAAAAGTACTTATTTATTATTAAATTCAATACATCAACTTACAATGATGAAGCTGACCACTGCTCCATGAACCTGGTCCTGGGCTCCTCTTCAACTGTCCTCCAACTTCTTTTCTCTATACTTCTCTTTGCACAAGGATGGCTAAAGGTTGGGACCAAGGGAATGTACAATTGGGTATAGTTTCTTTACTATGATTCTCCTCTTCCAAATGGGACCTCTAACCCTTCTTTTATAGGCTATAATAAGCTAGGTATTTGGTCAAACTTTCGGCCATGCATGGCTGAAAGGTTTAGTTAACTTACCCAAAGCTGTGTGTTCCTTCAACAACTTTCCTTTTTTTGTTCTTTTGTAGGTACATGCAGGTTTTCTTGGATCAGCTAGTGTGTACACACATGTAGTAAAGTATCAGGGGGCGTGGGCCTTTATAAAAGGGGTTTTTAAGAAGAGTTGTTCAACAGTGTTTTGGAAAAGAAGGAATCTGAGATGGCTTGATGCCAGGTAAGCATGCCTGGTGAAAATTACGGTTATAACAGATGCCTCCTAATGTGTGAGGTCAGAAGAGCATATGATGGCCGAAATACATTAACAATCTTCACCGATGTGCTGAACAAGTGAGCCTAGGAACCAAAAATCGGAAGGTGTCATCTACAAAAATAATAATTGTCTCATTGATGTGGGCATACCCATTCTTGGGATAAAATAAAACCATGGCTACCAATCAAATACACTGTAGATCCATGTCATATAACTATATAAAGTGTAGTCGCAAGAAATACACAACGGAGCTACATCTCGAAATAAAAAATATATACATGTAGAGTATCCATATTCTTAGAAGTTGATAAGGCCTGATGGCTGGAGATGAGGTCTTCAGAGCTCTAGCAACAACTTCAAAATCTTCAAAACCCAAGTAGGAGTGTAATATGAGTGTACGGCTTCACTACCCAGAGGTCTTCGATGGCTCATCGGTCATGGACTAGAGAATCTTGATGATCAGACTGAAGGCTTCATTGATTTCGAGCAAAGACGTGATTGGACGTTCAAGATGGTTGGGTATGAGGGAAAGAGACAAACTGCAGAGGGAATGAATCAGGCTTGGTAAAAACTTCCCTTGGACAATAACATGAAAAATGATGAGACTCAGGCAACATGGAATTAACATAAGTTTACAAGGCAGTAGGCAATGCAAANTGATGGTTTGAATCATTTAGAGACATTTCTAACCGAATTTGAGAGAATTGTACCATCACAACAAAGGATGTTGGAACTGGATGAAGCCTTGAAAGAAAAACCAACTAGATGGTGGGGAACACACAAGAAGAACATCATAGAGTGGGTGCCATTTTGCACCTTATTGATAGTATGATTTTCAGACCAAGCTGAAGGATGCGAAGTTTGGTACATGGTTAAAGTTTTCCAAAGGACCATATGTTGTGAGTGGGAAATCCCTCTACAGACTAGCACTTAGGGTTTTATCATGCATGCAGAAAAGACCTAAAGATTCCTACTTTCTACCATCATCCCAGACCTAATTCCCATTATTCTTAATAAAATACGTAGTTAAGAAGATCAAGTGAGCATACCTTATTTTGAGTGTTTGATATCAATCCTTATTTACGCTTGGTCGCTCTTTGACTATAACTCTCCTCCCAAGGTTGACCTGCATTCACACAAGACAAACAAAGAAATCCACATGCATTTGATCTACAAATTAATGGGTTAGAGATTTAATCAATATGTATGCAATAAACCATGAAAACCTCATATGGTGGGATGGGAAAAGTATTTATTTATTATTAAATTCAATACATCAACTTACAATGATGAAGCCGATTACTGCTCCACGAACCTGGTCCTGGGCTCCTCTTCAACTGTCCTCCAACTTATTTTCTCTATACTTCTCTTTGCATAAGGATGGATAAAGGTTGGGACAAAGGGAATGCGCAATCGGGTATAGTTTCTTTACTATGATTCTCCTCTTCCAAATGGGACCCCTAACCCTTCTTTTATAGGCTAGAAGAAGCTAGGTATTTGGTCAAACTTCCAGTCATGCATGGCCGAAAGGTTTAGTTAACTTACCCAAAGATGTGTGTTCCGTCAGCAAATTTCCTTTTTTTGTTCTTTTGTAGGTACACACGAGTTGTCTTGGGTCAGCTAGCATGTACACGCGTGCAGTAAAGTATCAGGGTGCGTGGACCTTTATAAAAGGGGTTTTTAAGAAGAGTTGTTCAGTAGTGTTTTGGCAAAGAAGGAATCTGAGATGGCCTAATGCCAGGTAAGCATTCCTTGTGAAAATTAGGGTTATAACATATGCCTCCTAATGTGTGAGGTCAGAAGAGCATCTGATGGCCGAAATACATTAGCAATCTTCACCGATGTGCTGAACAAATGAACCTAGGAACCAACAATCGGGAGGTGTCGTCTGCAAAAATAATAATTGTCTCACCGAGGCGGGCATACCCATTCTCAGGATAAAATAAAATCATGGCTACCAATCAAATACACTATAGATCCATGTCATATAACTATATAAAGTGTAGCCGCGAGAAATACACACCGGAGCTACATCTCGAAATCAAAAAGATATACGTGTAGAGTATCCATATTCTTAGAAGCTGATAAGGCCTGATGGCTGGAGATGAGGTCTTCAGAGCTCAAGTAACAACTTCAAAATCTTCAAAACCTGGGTAGGAGTGTAATATGAGTGTACGACTTCACTACCCATAGTTCTTCAATGGCTCGTCAGTCATGGACTAGAGAATCTTGATGATCATATTGAAGGCTTCATTGATTTCGAACAAAGATGTGATTGGACGTTCAGGATGGTTGGGTATGAGGGAAAGAGACAAACTGTAGAGGGGCTGACTCAGGCTTGGTAAAAACTTCCCTTGGACAATAACACGACAAATGATGAGACTCAGGCAACATGGAATTAACATAATTTTACAAGGCAGTAGGCAACACAAACTCTCCATATGTTTGGAAGAATAACCAAACAGAGGAGGACACAGCTCTATGTAGTGAGAACAGCTTCCTAAGGTCGTATTAAATCCTAGAGTTTGACGAACAAATGGACAGATGTGCTTTATCCAAGGGCGACTCATTATGTTGCCAATAAAGAAAATACTTTTCCCTTCCTCTTTTTCGGGTATATTTGTTTTTTTTCATCTTTTTCAATAATTTTGGAAAGAGAATAAAAGAATGTTACGTTACAAAGGAGGAATGAGTGTTGCAAACATACAAGTACGAGGTGTAAGGGAAAGAATGATGTTCAAAGTAAGGACACTCGAGAAAAATCCTCCAGGGGCCAAAGGTGTCAAGACGCAGAGGCAAAGTGCTATAGGGCCTGCGTATAAGGCATGCTTTAGATGGTTCAGTTGAGAGCAACATGGATCCAGAATTAGGCCAAATATGTGGGTATGAAAATGCGATTAATAAAACACACAATGGTAACGTCCTTCGATGTAAGTTTAACGAGCCTAGAGAAGGCAAGCTCAACAGTTTTTCATATTTAAAGACTCTGAAAAAATGTAAACGGAGACTCCACTGGGGTACATTTTTCGAAGGTAGTCTAGTCGATTTGAAAAAGGGGTAAACTAGCACCGACAAGATGTCTATTCAAAACCATTTTAACGAGTGTGATAAAGACAAGATCACTCGAAATGTTTTTCATTTTTAAGGAGTCTGGAAAAAGTGTAACTATGGACTCCGTCGGGAATGTTCTTCTGGACCATTTTAATGAGTGTGAAAGAATAAGGTCACTCGACGATCTTTTCAATTTTAGGGAGTCTAAAAAGAGCTTAACAATGGACTCCGTGGGGGTTCCTTTTTCGTACATTTAATCCCTCAGGCCCGAAAAAGGGTTAAAATGATACCTAAGAGTACTCTTCTAGAGAACTGAAGTTCCTTAGAGTATACCTTTGTTCGTACAGTTGACCGTCCAGACCAAAAAAGAGGTAAACTACCGTCGGACAGACGTGACTTCAAATTTCAGTTTAACGAGTGTGAAAGGCCACAAGATTGCTCGACAATCTTTTCATGTTTAGAGGGTATGAAAAGGGATTAAAAGAAGACCCGTTATGTTTTTTGGGAGTACCGAGGGTGAGGTCAAGAGTGAAAAGGAATCATTCAAATGAGGCTCAAACTCATAATCAAGAAAAACAACAAGGACTCCCGAGCCTACATTCATTAGTGACAACATGGACACCATAATGCAACTAGGATCTACCTAGGGCATCCCTGTTTCGGTAAGCTCTACCACCAAATCACGACACTTCTAAAGTTGCAATGATGGTTCTGTGTCGCAACCTAATGGGATCAATCCTATGGCAAAGGGATAAAGACAACGAAATACAAAAGTCAGGGTGGAAACCTAACCTACATGCTCAAGTTGATCATCTGATATTTTTCCCATGCACTGTCAAAAGTTACCAAAAACTCCAAAAAATGTCCTGATACCCGATCACACCTTTCCAACGCAACTCCTGAACCACTCTAAATGGTTTTTAGTTTAAAGAAAATGATAAGGGGGGGCCAAAAAGTGAAAAAAATGGGCCAAAAGGTCTATAAATAGAAGTTGGTAGCTCATTATTACCATTGCTGATTTGGAAATTGACTCTGGAGAAAAAAAACCCTTTTGATAAAAGTGGTGATTTCGGGAGCTACAGTGGACAAAATGACCATCCGTCTGGACCAAGTAAGTATAAACTCTCTCCTCTTGCAATTTAAATATTTATTTATGCTTTTGGTCTAGAGTTTTTGGGGGGCGTCGACCTTCAAAAGGTTGACCTTAAGTCCATGCAGGCTGTCTTATGACAGGACGCATGTACATTCAGGTAGAGGAAAAACTGCACGTGTGTACATGCGACTGTCATCATTATAGCCCATGTGGACACCTTCATTTAATGAAAAAATTTTAAAAAATAAGGGTTAACCCTCCTGAACTTGGTGTTTTGTAGGATGTATGTTCACTGGAGGGAAAGAGAGCATGAGGAGGTTAGTGAGTTGGTCGGGGAATACCCCAATGTTGTTGATGCCTTAATGCAATGTGGGCTGCTCAAGTTCTTCCTATGTCCTTTTATGCGGGCACAACCTAGGATAATGAATGCCTTGGTTGATTATTGGCATCCCGACACAGAGGCCTTTATGTTAGAGGAGAAGTCACTGGTGCCTACGGCAGAGGACATATATTTTTTGACTAGCCTCTCCAGGAGAGGGGAACCAGTCAATTTTCAGACATTTCCTTCGGGGCCTCATAACATATTAGAATTTATAGGACTTTATTGTGAGGCTGGTACAGACCGATCGAGCTCACAGTTTCTCATAAGAAAGATCACGAACTTATCACTGGAGGTGACTGTGTTTCTTATTGGGCGGATGACTGGTTCTGCGGCTCTACATCAGGCATCCCATGCACAAATGAACTGTGCAGTCCAGTTCTTAAATGCACAAATATTTGACTAGAGCACTACACTGCTAGATTGTATGAAGAGGCAATTGACAGATTGCCGGTCGCAGAGGCAGAGGAACTTCAGGTTCATGATGATTCTATGCTCTTTCTTCTTTGAAAGAGTTCCAAGTTTTAGTCCTCGAGTGGTGGTACGAGGACATCATGCCTCTCTTCCTGCGGTTTGAAGATGGGCAGTTTTACTGCCACGAAAGGGTGGTGGAAGGACCAATGAGTCCTTTGATGACGATTTTTTCCCTTGGATGTCACAACAGATCCCAGTCATAGAGGATTACCCTTATGCTAGGATTGATTTCTTGAGAGATCCTGAGATACTGGTACCTCTTGGTGAGGAGCAAGGAGAGATGGGTAAGTTTGCATCGTTGTTTTGTTTTGTTTTTTTGTGAAACATATGTAATTTTTATGTTGTTTTTTTTATATATCATTTTTTTTTATACCAGAGTATTTGATAGATATGTGTCTATTATGTGCAGATGTGGGACCAGTGCAACTTGTGGACTATGCGAGGAACAGGCGTCTTCCTCAGCTAGGGTCCGCACCTGCTGCCACAGGGGGACCAGTAGTAGCAGGAGAGCTTCCAACCGGTGAGGCTGAGAGGGTCTTGAGATGATTTGAGTGAAATTTTACCTCGCTCACCCACACAGTCCCTATGGCAGATATTGAGGATCTGCCACCATCTATGCAACATCGTGTAGTGGGGGAACCACGAACATGGGTCCGATTGTTTCGACGTTTGGAAAACATTGTTGATCATTACAATAGGGCCCACAAGCCCTGGCCTTAGTTAGTCTAGACTTTTCATGTGTCGAGAGCACTACTTGTATATATTTTTTGAGGGCATAAGCCCCATGAATCATTACTAGTCATACTTTTGAGGTGCTTGCGTCCACCTATGTACTCTGATGATTATGATATTATATATGGGTTATTATGTCTTTTTGTGTCTTATGGATCGTATTTTCCTTTAAAAATGTATTTACATGTTTATGTGTATGTCTTTTTATATGTGTGCGAGATGCCAATCTAAAATGTGATTAGCTAGAGTATCTGTAATTTGGTTTAATCTCCTAGGAACATGAAAATATGTAATATAATCAAAGCTTCATTCTAAGAGATATACCCTAAGTAATCGTCGGTGTAAAGTCGGATCATGAACACGGTAGACTCTATTTAAATAAGACACAACCAGCTGAGCGTCTAAATAGACCTAGAGATGAGAGATACCAAATGACAGGGTGTCACGAAGCAACTCAATAACTGCACTGTATTCAACGACATTGTTTGTGGTGTCACCTAAGCATATACCTCCGGAAGATAATAACTGGCCTTGAGGTGTAAAAATTACCCAAGCTATGGAGGAAAGCCTCCGATTTTGCCAACTAGAAAGTAATAGTACAAAGACTATACATATGTTACAAAATGTTACCCATGGTGACCTACCTATGAGTAATACTTCTTGAGGTAGAGCCTGTTTCTAGGCTCTACCAAAGCATTTCCCTCAAAGTCAACTAGACGATAAGCGCCTGCCAGTTCTGAAAATGACTGCCATGGTCAATGACAACCTCTCTTGGGATGTCGAACCTTGCTATTATATGGTTGAATAAAAAGAGAGCCGTAGTCTCTCCATCATATTTAAACATTGGCATAGCTTTGACCCACTTCGTGAGGTAGTCTATGGCTACAATGATATAATGGTGCCCCCTTGTTGAAGGAGGGTTGCATGTAGTGTAATCAATCCCCCACTTGGTGAAGGGACCAACTATGATGATAGGAAACATGGGAGAGAGATGTGCCCTCATCTTCCGAGAGAATACCTTACACGAGTGGCACTTCTTGACCAATCCAATACAATCTTTAATTAGTGTCGACCAGAAGTAACCTGCTCATAATTTTTTTTGGGTTGTTTCCAACCCAGACAAATGACCGCCACATGCTCCGGTATGGAAATCATTAAGCATGATAACTACTTCTTCGTGAGTGAGACATCGACGCAAGATGCAGTCTATGCCTCTTCAATACAACATATCATCAAGTATGAGATAATTCTTGGCCTGGTGGCATATACGTCGATGCTCATCACGAGAAGAAAAGGCGGGGCACTTCAAAGTCTGGAGACAGATAAGTATATCTCTAGACCATGGATCTGAATATGTGATCAAAAACATATCTCCTCTGATAGGTGACTCTTCGAGCACAACATCACCTGACTCAACCAGAAGTTCCAAAATAAGTTCTGCGAAGACCAGTGACTTTTTGGATTTCACTGAAATGAAATCTAAGTCAAATTCCTAGAGGATGATTATCCATCTACTGATCTTTATGCCTATTACCTGTCATGTCAACATGTACTGAAATGGATTCACAACAACAATGATGGTGGTCTTGCAAAACATAACATAATGATGGAACTATTGAACAGCATGGACTGCTGCCAATGCAAGTTTTTCGATATGAGAATAATTGAGTTCCGATCCTACTAGGCCTTGGCTGAGGTAATAGATCACATATTCTAAGAAAAAGTCATCTTCCTGAACTAAGACCATGTCGATGGTTGACTCTGCTGTAGCCAGGTACAATAAAAAATCTTTGTTATAGTTAGGTGGCTGAAGCAGAGGGGCAGTTGTGAGGGCATGTTTCAACACATTGAAAGAGCATTGAGCAGCATCGTCCCAATGAAAAGGAATGTCTTTCTTCAGTAAGCGCATAAATCCCTTTGTGATCTCGACATATTTGGTGATGAAACGTCTTAAAAAATTTTCCTTGCCCTGTAGACTCTGAAGTTGAAGGATTGTGCGCAGGGGAGGCTACTGAATTATTGCCTCAACCTTGAGAGGATCGACCATGATCCCTATTGGTGACACTATGAAACCTAACAAACGTCCTGATGTTACGTAAAAGTTTCACTTGTTTGGATTCAAGTGAATCCGGATGTAGCGACATATCTCAAAGATAAGTCGGAGGTGTGTGGGATGATCCGTTCTCTTGTGAGATCAAGATGCTAAATCATCTAAATAGGCCTCGACTATATGCTTGAAATCATGGAAAGCAAAAGACATGGCTTGCTGAAAGGTCGCACCAACATTTTTGAGACCAAAGGGAATCTTACGATACGCGAATGTACCCCATGGACAAATGAATGTCATTTTGTGTTGGTCTTCAGGTTTGATTTGTATTTGATTATATCTCGAAAAATCGTCCATGAAAGAGAAGACCTCACAACCCGCACATTCATCAATTATATGGTCGATGAATGGTGTGGGAAAATTATCTTTTGGACAAGCCTTGTTTAAATCATGGAAGTCTATACATACACGAATCGTGCCCTATTTCTTATTGACCGGCACAGGATTTGACACCCATTGGGTCAAATGGATAGGATAGATAAAACTCGTTTAGTAGTTTCTCAACTTCAACCTTAATGGCTTCTTCTTTCTTGGGATTAACGAGATGAAGCTTCTGTTGAAAAGGCTTGACATCTGGATAAGTTGTGATTTCATGTTCCACTATTTTTGGATCGATGCCTAGCATTTCCTCATAATACCAAGCAAAAACATTGCAGAATTATTTAAATAGATCTATGTAGATTTGAATCTCTCTAGGGGAGCAGTCATCTCCGACGAAAACATTCTCCATGACGCCAGGGGTTCTGGAGATATTGATCGGTATGGTTTTAGCGATGGTTTCCATATTACCCTTGGCATAAACCTCATGTGTAGCTATGGGATTAATAGGACAAGACCTATCTCCAATCATAGCTAAGGTGAATTCTATGACTTCAATTATGCTTAACTCTAGGAGGAAGTATGATCTGTGATAAAGATCGTCCCAGGGTTTGTCCGGACTAGTCATTGCTTCAATTACTGCTTCATCAGAGGGAAAGAATACGTCTAAAAAATCAGTGTCAATGAGAGAACCTTGAGCCCAAATAGGCTCTAGAAGCAGATCTAACTCTTGTGCAACAGTTGGATCTGTGTCGACCGAAGCTTGATGGACTAAAGAGTACACTACTTCAGCTGTGGACAAGGGCATGGACATGCCCAGGTATCCTGTCCCTTCCATCATGGTTTATGGGGAAGGAAGTATCCATGGATCGTTGAAGTAAGTTGTGCAAAATGACGAAACTTGGAAAATCTCAACCTTATGGTGGTCGGATATGAATTTGACGTCACCTTGAGGGGGCGGGTAATCGAAGGTACCCATCAAAGATGTGCACAAACCAACCCCTATGTTGACTATGCCTGGTTGGGGATTATCAATCATCGGGACTGCAGATACCTCCAATGAAGGGTCAGGTTTGGAGAAAGACAATTGATCAATGGTCACAATCTGATCCTCGTGTGGAAACAACAAGACCTGGAAAATTGTAGCAACCATTGCTTGCATGGCGTAATTCCAACTCCTTCCTAACAAGAGTTTGTAGTCGAGGGACATGTCGACTACTTGTACCTTGACGCACACGGTCTTCCCTCCTAACTACACGGGGAAAGAGGGAATGATACCATGTGGTCGGAATGAACGACCATCGAAATCTGTGAGAAGAGTAGGTGACGGAGATAAAATGGGATGGCCAATGGAATTTCAACATGCCAATGACATTACACATGTCGAGGCGCCCTCATCAACCACCATGCAGAAAATATTTTGAGTAAAAGTTTTCGCGGGGTGAGCCACTACTATCTAAAACACTACATGGTAAGGCAGATGAGGTTTTAAGTTGGTTGTATCCAGCATGGTGGTACCCAGATTACAAGTCTCAGTAGATCCTAACGAGGCTAACAAATCTTTCCTCTGGGAAGGGAAACTTTGGAGGACCTCCAAAGTGGACATCGCATAAGGGGTTTGAGACAAATCCTCCACCATAGAATAGTTTTGGGTGGCCCTTGTGTTTGGGTTATGAGAAGATTTTTTGAACGTGCGTTTTTGGATGCGTGTCATTGTTTCTCCCAAATTCTTCTTGATTTGGAGAGGAGGAGATGGGAGTTCGGCTTCTTTTCCCTTCTCAGAAGTGCTTGGTTTACTATAGTCATGCGCTCTAGTTGATATAAAAGCATCACCCTTCATCATATACACATTCACAGATGTGGGACTGTTCGAAGATGGAGAGGGTCCTTGACTGCCCCCTTCCACGCTTGTAGAGGCTTGGGTTAGGTTTTTCCCATGTTGAAATGGATTGGTTAACACGGCAGGCTGTTGCTGTGTCACAAACTTTTGGGCCTTTGCAAGTCGAGGACATTGGTGGTTCGAGTGGTCTTCCACGCACAGGTTGCATGGATACCTCGCCTTCCATTTCTCAGTGGTGCCCCCGCCAGAATTATTAGTAGGTTTATTATCCCCCTTACCCTTATTTCGTTGTTTTTTCCTTCCTTCAGGTCATTGGGTGGCCTTTGGATTTGTCGATTGCACTGTGTGTACAACCAACATTTTAGTCAGGGGAGCAGCCAAAAAAATAGTTTAGCTGGCTATTGTGTGTTGTATAGGCAATTTCTACAATTGCTTCGTTAGTTTCTCAATGGGCTTTGTTTGTGCTAAACCAATAGTACCATCGGCATGTGGTCCAGCTCTCTGTCTAGTTTTATCAAGAATTGAGCGTGGAACATCTGGCAAGATCTCGTATAATAAACCAGACTGAGAGTAGATTAGCTCAAGATGTTGAGCTCTCATGATGGCATCTTCTTTGGAAAACACTCCCGACGTCGCAATGTCTTTGGATAACTGCGGGACCAAAGACTTAAGGAACCACTCAAGCAGGAATGATGGTGGGACTGGCACCTTAATTAAACTCTTCCGACATCTCCATTCTTGGATGTGATTAGAGATATGGTCTGCTTTTGTATGTGTGAAATTGGCCAACAATTCTGTGCCAATGTCATATCTCATAGGTAATTGGAAATGGTTTAGGAAAGCCATTGCTAATTTGTCAAAGGAAGAGTATCTTGAGCGGTCGAGCTCAATGTACCATTTCACGACACTCCCAATGAGAGTACATTGAAATAATTGCAACTGTACGGAGTCATCTTTCAACAAGTTAGATGAGCACCAAAGATGGAAGGTGGTCACATGATCTCCTAGATCTTCATTAGGCTTGGCCTTGAACTTTGGTATGTCCGAAGCCAACTTCATCAGCATAGGGGGCCAACGCAGATCATGACAGATAGGGTCATTCAACGACCTTGTCAAGTCTGGAAAATGCAAGGTTGTCAGGAAAGGTAGTTTGGGTTGTAGGTGATAACCATGGAAAAAGGGACATGGAGTTTGACTCGCACCAGGTTGCCAGGAAAAGTTTGGCTGCTGGCCTGGGTTCTGGTAAAATCCATGGCCATGACCAATGTACGGATTCTGCGTGTGAGGAGACATCATTGGCTGATTCCCAAAATAGGACGTAGATGGTTGGGCATCAATTACATTTGGAGGACTTTAGGAAGGGTTTCCCCATGCTAATCCTGTGGGGATAGGCATAGTACCTTGTCTGGGGTTCCATTGGTTGTGAAAAGAATTTCCCCAGATCGGCATTCTCGATGAGGGAATAGATCCCTACCAAGAATTCCAAGGCCTTAATGCGGAAGAAGTTCCTAGGTTTTCCCCCTATGTAGGAATAGTACCCTACATAGGAATAGGTTGTCCATAATCGGGATTGCCCCTAGTTGGGAAAGTAGCTAACGAGAAAGCATTGTTACCAAATGCACTGAACAAAGAAAATGGTGTCGAACCTACTGGCATATTATGCGAAGGTGGTCCTTCACTCCCTGCTCCAAATAAACTATGGTGTGTAGGTGGCCCAACGGACTGCTGGTGGGTACCACCGAGTGAAGGGGACAAAGGAGGTATATGACCTCCCCCATAAGGGAAAGCATTAAAAGGAGCTAAAGTGCCCCCCATGTGGCCTTACAGAGGAGCGTTAGAGCTCCCTGCCCCCAGACCTAAAGTCTGTGAAGTGGAGTAGGAAATTACAGGACTTGTACCTGAGCTAGGCATCCCATATGAGAACGAAGGGCCTATCGCACTAGGTTTGAAAGGGGTTGTGGTGGCCACCACAGATGGGATCGGACCATTGTGCAAGGTAGAGGTGTTCGAGACCATGGTGGCTCAGACTGGTGATGGTGGGTTAGGAGGTGGAAACTCTCCTGTGGTGACAACCGTAGTGGGAATTGAAGAATTCCTAGAAGGAGTGACAACATTTGTTTCCATTGCTGCGTGCGACACTATCTGGCACTCGTAAGGGTGAATCAGTATGATGACGGGTGCCGAAAGATTAGTGGTTGGAGTGTCAAATGGACCAAGAGATTTCACTCCAAAGTCTAAAATGGTCGTTTCGTCCGGATGTTGGTCGGCTACAATTTATTGTGATCCAGTCGCTTCAAAAGACCCTTGTTGGTCTAGCTTTCACCTCAGTGGTGGCGGAGGTGTCTCCAGTGTAACCAATGATAGGCCCAGAAGCCTTCGTGACCGGCAGAGCTCATGATCCTCCACTGTGTGAGGAGATCAAGGACACCCTAGGGATTTCTATTTGTTCAAAAAACAACACACACTAAAAAAGTCCCTCCAAGATAAAACAAGCAAACACTAAACTAATTGGAAGAACAGTTACAACAACTAGCACTAGAGAAATTTATCGGTGCAAGTGAAACTCAAACACGGAAGCACCCTCTAGGTATACTATACAAAGCGTGGCCCAATGTCTATCCTAGGTACTGCGGTATACCCCCGCAGTCACCTGTGTATGTCTCTAAAAAGATAGGCAACTAGGTTGTCAGGGCGCAAACAATCACCAGGCGGGTACAGTCAAAAGTCGGGTAGACCACAATGAGTAGGGTATCAAGCCCAAAACATATCAAGGGTATCGAAGGCAAGTGGTCCGAAAGACAACTAAGGACCTCGAATGGATTCGAAACCCATGAATCTCCATGGCAAATGCAATCGACGAAATCCCAAGACAAGCCCTTTATATGTGTTCTCCATTACGATTGGTCCAGCTTTGGAGGGGTTATATCTACTACCTTTCCGCACGTGACCTCTTGTTTATCCCCTGTGTTAGAGGGGGGTCCCGGATAACTTTCACGATACTGGACTTTGACACTCCCTAACTCAGACTCCAATGTTTGATTTTAATGGCCTTGAAGAGTTTCCTCTCCAACCTAATTCAAGGCCCTGACCCTAAACTAGTTGGTTGACCCTACGAACATAAAAAGTTTAATGAATTTTATATTTAGCGTTAATTTTTATGGATTTTCTTAAGTCAAAGGTTATGAAATTGAAACTAGTGATGTTTGAAAGGCGAAAGAAAAATAAATAGAAAGTTGGAAACAAAAGACCTTCACTTAACTCAAATCTTAAACAACTTTTCAAACTTAAAAATTTTCTAAGATCTTTGAACAACAAACTCAAAGCAATATTTCACTCGACTACGAGCTACTTATGATCTAAGTAAACCGTCAAGAACTTATGAAAGCAAAGACTTTTCCCTGGTTACTAATGCAAAACAAAACTTTTTAACCAAACAAAGAAATAAAAGATATATATTTTTTTATTTGAATGCTCACAAAGCAAAAAGGAAAAATATCAACAAGTCAAAACCAAGAAAACTTTTGGCCTAAGCGTAGATCGCAAAGAGTCGAGTTAAAAATCACACACAAGCAAATTAAAATTGGACTCTCACACTTGTCTAAAAACTCTAAAAAAAAAATTTTTTTGAGGAAAACTTCTTAATGAAAAAGAAAGCTATTGCTATGATCAAACCTAAGTTACTGACCACTATGACAGATACCCAAAAACCTGAGAGGTATAACTCTTTTCAAAGAAAAGGATGACTGCCTCACCTTCAACAAAAATTTTCTCCACAAGCACACTGTTGACATTTCAACAGCAAGTGTGTGCACACGAGCTGTGTAAAGTCAGAGCGCGTGTACACGCGTGCTGGCCTTTTACAAGCCACATGTATCTCTGAAAATTTGAGACAAATGAAAGGACAAGCAATCCAGCCTAGGCAGATACCACTGGTACTGAGAACCAGGAACTCTTGAAGACTCATACACTTACTTTAACAGAAAAAAGAAAATAATTCAAGGAAAACTTCATAGAACAAACCAATATGAGGTGAAACCTAAGCTATAGACTGCAAACAAAAAAGACTAGAAAGAGTTCTAGAAAACCCCTGAGAAGGACTATTTCTGACAGGGTAGAGGATGAATGCCTCTTTAAAATAAATTTTCTGGAATCATACATGCAACTGACACTTCCTCAGCTAGCATGTACACACGCATTGTGAGAAGGTAGGGAGCGGGTACACACGTGCAAACCTTATACAGACCGCGTGTACCTAAATGGGTCTCGAAAAAGAAAAAAAATGCAGTCAAGCAAATAAACAGAGATAACTGGTATGGAAGACTAGAATCTCTGTTAGCTCAGACTTTTGCAAAAACTTTAAAAACAAGGAATGAAACCAGTTCTTAAAAATACCCAAAAAATATTCCCAGAAACCCTAGAGATCCCCAGTATGGTCGCCAATTCTGTTGTGAGTGGGAAATCCCTCTATGGACTAGCACTTAGGGTTTTATCATGCATGCAGAAAAGACCTAAAGATTCCTCCTTTCTACCATCATCTCGGACCTAATCCCCATTATTCTTAAGAAAATACGTAGTTAAGAAGATCAAGTGAGCATACCTTATTTCAGGTGTTTGATATCGATTCTTCTTTACGCTTAGTCACTCTTTGACTACAGCTCTCCTCCCAAGGATGACCTACATTCACACAAGACAAACAAAGAACTCCACATGCATTTGATCTACAGATTAATGCGTTAGAGATTTAATCAATATGTACGCAATAAACCATGAAAACCTCATATGGTGGTATAGGAAAAGTACTTCTTTATTATTAACTTCAATACATCAACTTACAATGATGAAGCCGACCACTACTCCACGAACCTGGTCCTAGGCTCCTCTTCAATTGTCCTCCAACTTCTTTTCTCTATACTTATCTTTGCACAAGGATGGCTAAAGGTTGGAACAAAGGGAATGTGCAATCGGGTATAGTTTCTTTACTATGATTCTCCTCTTCCAAATGGGACCCCTAACCCTTATGTTTAGTTAAATTACCCAAAGTTGTGTGTTCCGTCAACAAGTTTCATTTTTTCATGCTTTTGTAGGTACACGTAGGCTGTCTTGGGTCAGCTAGTGTGTACACGCATGCAGTAAAGTATAAGGGTGCGTGGGCCTTTATAAAAGGGTTTTTTAAGAAGAGTTGTTCAGCAGTGTTTTGGCAAAGAAGGAATCTGAGATGGCCTGATGCCAGGTAAGCATGCCTAGTGAAAATTAGGGTTATAACACCATATACGAAGTTGTGAAGAGGCATGGAGCAACAGTCCCAAGGAACAGTGGGTACATAAGTTCATTAACACCTTAGAAACTACGCCTATCAACTAATATCTTCAAGCATAACTGCGCTTAGCCACTGCAGATTGGTATGGTATGACCTGAAACTTTACAACTACATTCCTATTTGAAAGTCAATACCCCACAGTAGGTCAACCTTTACAAATTGTAAGACAGAAGGTCTTTGAGGAGGAACCTAACCCCACTTTTGAATAAGAAGAAGATGAATGGACTGCGCCCCTTCAGTGGTTACAAGGTTGTTATAATATTAATGTTGATGAAGAAGATGACCCTAGGGATGTAAATATTGTAGAAATTGAAGGACAGTGAGACATAGAAGGGCCAAGAAATTAGAATTGAATTACCTTTTATTGGGAATCCTATTAAAATTAATAAGGTTAATATTGGAATAGAGCAGACACCTAAATTGGATAATGTTGGAGACTATAGGGATGATGCTACTATTAGTAAGATTACAAAACTATTACATGAGTATCAAGACTTGTTTCCAACCAAGTTCATAAACATGAATGGAATAAAAGGGCCCATGGGAGAAATGAAGATCCCTTTGAGACCAGATGCAAGACCTATCAAGAAGAGACCTTACAGATTGAATCCTAAGTACAAGAAGAAAGTTAAGATTGAATTAGATAGAATGTTTGATGGAGGAATCATAGAACCAATTGAAGAATTTGAATGGATTATCCCTATGGTGGTCCAGGATAAGAATTCAGGAGAAATCAGGATTTGTGTGGACCTAAGGAAGTTGAATGATGCATGTTTACATGATTCATTCCCTACACCTTTTACTAATGAAGTCCTAGATAATGTAGGAGGATAGGATGTCTATTCATTTACAAATGGATTTTCAGGCTATCACCAGATCAAAATTGCTAAAGAAGACTGAAATAAGACCACATTTGCAGTAGAATGGGGTTCATTTTAGTACACTGTGATGCCTTTTGGCTTGAAGAATGCATCAACCATATTTTCCGGGGTGGTGGTCGAAGGATTTAAGGATTTTTTACACAAGTTTTTGGAAGCATACTTTGATGATTGGACCATTTTTAGCCTAATGAAAGATCATATTGAATGTTTGAGATTAATGTTAGATAAGTGCAGGCAATGTTAGATTGCCCTGAATCTAAAGAAATGTATTTTCTTTTCACCTTTTGGAGTGTTGTTAGGACATATTGTGTGCAAACAGGGGTTGTTGGTAGATCCTTCCAATATTTCTATCATTGTTGATCTACCTCCCACTACTTCAGTGAGACAGCTACTCACTGCATTAGGACACATTGGATATTACAAGAAATTTATTAAGGGTTATGCACAGATAACAACACCTATGGAGAAGCTACTAAAGAAGGATAATAAGTTTCAATGGACAAAGGAATTGCAGTAGAGCTTCGACACACTAAAGAAAAAAATGGTCACTGCACCTATCTTGGTTTTTCCAGACTAGAGAAAAGAATTCAATGTTCATGTCGATGCTTCGTCCATTGCACTAGGAGCAGTCTTAGCACAGGTAGGAGCAGGAAAGATTGAACACCTTATAGATTTTGCAAGTAGGAAGCTTTCTACATATGAAAGGAATTATACTACCACTGAAAGAGAAGGCTTATCTATGGTGTATGTGCTGCAAAAATTTAGACACTACTTGCTGGGAGGACATTTTAAGATGTTCAAGGATCATTCTGCATTAAAATACTTAGACAACAAGAAAGTGTTGGGGGGAAGAATATGGATATGGATAATACTATTCTAGGAGTATGACTTTGATATTGTGGTCAAGACAAGAAGAATGAATAAAGGATTTGACCACTTATCCAGGTTAGAACATGGAGAGGACCCTACCAATTTGGATGATACACTAACAGATGCACAGTTTTTGGCTATCAGGAAATTCGATGATCACTTCACTGAGATAGTCCAATTCTTTTCCACAACAATGGCACCTCGCGAGTATACATTCATTCAGAAGAAATAGTTGTTAGTCTACGCTGCAGACTTTCAACTTATAGCTGGACAGTTATACAAGATGGGACTGGATGAGATATTGAGGAGATGTGTTATGAAGGAAGAAAGACCATTGATTCTTGAAGAAGCACATGAAGGCATCGCAAGAGGACATTATGTAGGGAAAGAAACAACGAGAAGGTTCTCAGAGCTGGCCTCTAGTGGCCTACTTTACACAAGGATGCTAAGGAATACTACAGAGCCTACGATGTATGCAAAAGGATAGGGAATCCTTCTAGAAGGGATGTGTTAAGGTCCTAACCCGCACATAGGTAGATCAATGTATTCGTATGTAATAAGGGTCAATATTAAATAAGACCTTTCAATAAAATAGAATAAGGCGGATGTAAGAAGACCTAATAGAAGCTTCCGCTTCTAGAAGGATCTTCCTCTAGATGCTTCTTTTTAGTATAAATAGGAGTCGAGGGTATGAGAACCCTAGCTTGGATATTATTGTAACAGAG
>JASDQU011402318.1:13699-47150 GCA_032191745.1 Picea mariana
TGTATCAATAAAAATAGTCGTCTGCCCAGTTATTAACATTGTTCTTACCCAAATAGTCTGGAAGAATTTTTCCATCGGAGAATCTCCCGGTGGGATTGCCTCCCACGAAATTTCTTCCATAGGGAAGGAAATTGCTCTTGATTAGTGTGGGAATGTGGTTGTTATTTCCGGGATCTCCATAAGAGTCCCCGAAAAACAAAACTGCTCGAACATTCTGTGCCTCAGAGTTAGCACTATCCCCAATTGTGGATACCCCGACCAAGAAAGCCTGAAACGCAAATGCCCACAGTGACGATCGAAATGCAGACATGGCGATGCCGTTCAAGCGAATAAGTTAACTCAGTCACACGACTCTCTAAGGCACAGATCAGGGCTCAGCTTAAGTTATAATATGTGTGCCGCGTCAAATCATCCGAAGTGAGGCACCATACGCGGATGCGTGGTACCGTTGGATTACACGATAAACATCCCATTCGTGACCACAAATTGAAGCTTACAACAATAAATAAAATAACAATATGTCAGAGATTTCGCAATCTCCATTAACAGCCTTGTGCAGTTGATACCTAACTTCTAGAAGTTCATGATTGCTTCCCCTTAAAATTTGTCGAGATACAGTTTGATTTCCAAATATTGGTGTCGTCTTAAATGTTTTATGTGATTATCTTAATTCCGATCAAAATTCAGCCCGTCAAAAGGTCCCTGCTCCGTCCCAGAAGTGTAATATTGAAAATATGCTTCTGGGAAGAAAACCTCGTTTTCATTTTCACTAATTTTGAAAGAAGTGCAAGGTGGATGTTAAAATTTCATGACCCAGACTTCTTGGCCTTCGTTGCTGGTTATTGAACTCGAATAACCTGTTGCTGGTTATTGAACTCGATCAACAGGTTCTTGGCCTTCGTTGCTGGTTATTGCTGGCTATAGCTACAACAGAAACAGGCGCCCTAAGGTATGTATGGTATTAATAATGCTGATATGGCTGCTGAGATGACGGGTCAGCCATACGTGTTCAGTAAATGACAGCTCCATGATTGAATGGAGTAGGTGAGACAACCTGGACAGAGGTAAGGCTATGGTGACGCGAACGTCAGTGTGCATATCACATATATGGAAGGAGAGCCTATACCTGACACGGATAAATCAGGGCTCAACGACAGTTCCCCCTGATCATCAAACTCAAAGGCAGCCATTGATGTATAATTCAAGATACAAATCGACATTCTCGCTTGCATAACGCAGCTTTCATCTCAAGCTATTCTTCTTTCCACCAGGCATGCCACGTAGGTTTAATGTGCACAAACAACGCTCACATTTCTAGAGGATCTTGTTGAAGTATGTTTAATTTATCATATTTTTATTCAATTTAGTAATTTTCAATTTATTTTTTTCTTCAATGGTCAAAATTAAAAAAAAAAAAGAAGTAATTTTGTATTTTAATTCAAAAAACAACCTAATTTAGATGTCATGGATTTTAAATGGCAACATATATAATATAATGGAATCCCGATACAATGTAAATCACTCAGAAGAAAACCAAGAAGATAAAAACTTCCACCCATCACAAGCACTCAATGTAAACATTCAAATTGAAGAGGGGTTGACTATATTAAGAACTCTTGAGGAACAATTAATGGACACTAGAGAGCCTAGCAAAGTCTCCTCGGTCACTTCTTTGGACATCATTGTAAATTCCATTGCAAGTGACCAACGAAAATTGACCTCTATTTCTCATTATAGGGCAAGGATGTATGAGTACTACAATGTTGGTTTGGACATAAACCAAGTGAAAAAGATGGGCATTTCAAAACCATAAATATTGTCTATTTTTAGGTATCTTAAAATTGGACAAAAATTACCATTGAACAAGAAACGCATCTCCATTGACTAGTGCATCCATCCCCAGATTTGTCAAAATTGGATGGATAGGTGGTATATGGTTTTTGATAAACCTCCCTGCAATAAAAAAGAGGTACCCTTATATTTTATGAGAAAATTATGGGTTTATTTTATTATGGGTAAGAATGTCAACTACTTTGACATTGAATAATTCCAGGGGGTGGGTCTAGGGTCCACACAGGACTAAGATAATTCCAAGCACGAACTTGTGTTAGGTCCTTGTCCCCCTAGGAAAAGGCCAGACCCCCCTACCCAACATCTTCCTGTTCCAGAGAGATTGCAACAGGTAAAGCTATCAATTTCATCATTGAATCGTAGCCTAGTGCAATACAGTAACTTTGTTGGACTATTTGGCAGGAGGTTCCTTCCAATGACATTGATAGAGGGGTTGGAGGTTCAACATGCACGACAGTTTAGAGTGAGGAGAGAGCACATGGGCATAGCAGTTGTCCATGTGAACCTCGCAAATGCTCGAGTTTCGGGCAGACATGTTATGGGCCTATAGATTCCAATGGACAACACAGCTTCATAGAGGAGGTTAGTATCATAACCCTCTTTATGTTCTTCATCGTTATATATTTATTTTGTATTATGTGTATTTATATTGATATTTCATTGTATATGTTTTTGCAGTTGTTACATCCTAACAATAGATCGTCTATGCCCATCAGTGCCTAGCCCCAACACTAATGCAACAATGGAGTCTTTATGTTCATTAGGTGCACCTCACACTCAGGTATGTGTCACATATGATAAATTCACATTAGTCATTTATTTATTTTATGGAATACTCAAATTTTTAATGTTCTCGTGTTTCTACGGGATTTGGGAGTAGGCGACGTCGGGGACTGTACATCTAGGATGGACAAGTCACCTGTGTCATAGGTATTATGTGTAGAGTTAAATATCGTATAATTTTGAAATTGTTTATGTTTATGCTTTTTAATTTTACTAGTTGGTACTAATAGTTCAATTTTACTAATATGTATGCATGTTGTAGATATATTTTCTAGATCTAGTGCTTTTGCACTCCCTGAGCACCTGAGCATTGCTTATGGGTTACCGTTTTCTATGCCTAGGGAGTTGCAATCACTCGTACAGCATGTGGGTGACCATCGCAGCCCACCCCCAACATTTCCATCGGCCCCATCGACTGAAACTACCACAATAGAGGTTGTCTTGAAGAAGGTTGTACAACCTAGTGCTCCATCTGCCAGTGATTCTCCATCAAGGCTTGATATATTCATGGTGAGATAATGCATTGATGATAATTTTTTATGTTTCATGAATTTGATTTTACAGATATTTGTTTAATTCTCTTGACTTGATCCTTGTAACTAATGTAGGGTGACATTGCAGAGAGACTGGGGTCATGGAGGAGGGTAACACCCACACGAACGACAATAGTGTATGCGATGAGTTGTCTTAGGTTAAACTACAAAATATCATTTTGCATGTTTATTAATTCATTGAGGAAAAAAAATAATAAAAATGTTTATTCTTTGTGCAGTCTCCATAGCATCGAAGGACCCCCAGACATAGAACCTCTCTAGATGCTTCCTCGAGCAAGAGAAGAAAGATCGATTTCCAGTATGCTCCTGAGGGTGGCGAGGGTGGCAGTGGTCAATGATTGACCAACTACTTCTATTTTGTATCTAGGCCACAATATGGACGTTTTTTTTATGTTAGGGCACTTGTTGTCACTTTGTATATTGACCACGAGTTTCCATTTTGTAAAAAATGAACAATTTAGACGATGTTGAATCTCTGTGTGTGTGTGTGTGTGTGTGTGTATATATATATATACATACATTTCATGGCATGTTTTCTATGAATCTCATTATTTATGCATTTTATGTTGATGAATGTATGAATTTCAAAGTGTTTGAATTTCAAATTGTATAAATTTCATGTGTATTAATCCCTTGATTTTTTTCTAAAGAGATTATAAATACTTACACTACGCATTAACGAATATCTTATGGTGGAAAATATTGCTAAGTGTTAAATCCATAACCAATTAATGCTTCTCAAGTAACATTGCTTGTTATCCAACCTTGTATATCTACATCATCGATACATCATTCCTTTTGAATTATTTGCATGAACTTTGTGGATATCCATATTCTAACTCAACCAACAATGCATGGACTACCTCTTGAATTATCTCCATCTAAATACAATGACAATCCATACTCAAACAATGGTCACTTAAAAATATTGTGACCTAAAAAATGGCATATTAAAATAATTTATTATAGAAATAAATTTTCTCATTTATCTTCTACATAATTTGAAATCACTTAACAATCTCAGCTCAATGTTATGTCAAATTAACCTCCATAACTAGTACTATAATTACTCAATTATGAAGATGACACATGATAAAATTCAATTATGCAAGTACACAACATTTGGACAACCCAAACACTTTGTATATATTTAGAATATGAAGTAGACGCAACTACCAATATCTTATTAGGAGTTGTTAGAGATCGAGCTCTTCAAACCTAAGCGATGGAAACCATCAGATAACATTAGCCAATAACTCACTCCATTAGAGATAATCAACAATGTAGCATACACAATGGTAAGTCCTTTTTGGAACCTATATTTGTATCCCACACTTGTACAAGATCAAATCCCTCTATCTTCTCGATAACAAGCACATTTGGTAGCATTAGGGTTTTAAAATTCCACAAAACCCTAACTTCTTTTCTTACTAGAGCTACATGATAAAAAAAATTATTTCCTCTTGTAGGTATAAGTCCTAGTATTCCTAGTTTCCTTAGGACAAAATCTTGAACATAGTCTTCCCTTGACATTCCTTTGAGAAGCCTATTTGTAAGTTTCTTAGTTGATTCAATCCATAATTTCACCAATTTATAGAGCACACACTATTCCCCTTTTTATATGCATCACATATATAAAATCATTTCATTTATGTGTAATCCTTTATAAATTCCAAAAAGACTAGTCAATGACTCATTAATGCACTCATGTTTTTTTAGTTTGTGTAGTGGGTATATGTAAATTTTCTTAAACCCATCAATTATTAATAAGATTTATTTAGTCTTCCATGATGTCCACTATACTTATTGATTTTGATCAATAGAATGAGAGATTTCACATGGAAATTGATTCTTAGAATGGGTATTGTTTCCACCTACAATTAAATGTTTTGAGGTTACATTTCTTGGCACACCATAGAAAGTAATGTTATGCTACCAAAATTCCTTCGGGGAGACTTGAAACCTTTAATCTTTTCCCTTCACCATCTATGATAGTTTATTGCACACTCCTACCCAATTTTTGGGTTATATCACACAAACAGACAAAGGACCCTCCCAAACTCAATCCCACAAACCTGTTGATGCCATGTCATTTCCATGCCATGCCTTGTCATGCCTTTCCAAGTCATTCCATGGCATGCCATTTCCATGCCATTATTATTTCCACATCATTGACATGCCTTGCCATGTCATGCAATTGTCGTTCCATTTCCAACCCATGCCATGCCATTTTCATTCCATGCAATTGCCATTCCTTTCCATGTCGTTTCCATCCCTTTCCATGCCATGCCATTTCCATGCCTTTCCAAGCCATGCCATGGCATGCATTTTCCATTTCCATGCCATGCCATTGTCATGTAGCTTCTCATGTCTTATCATTTAGTTTCCCATTTTAACCTATATAACAATAAATATAATGTTCCATAAAATTATTCAAGGAAAAATTCAAATCAAAATTTGGATTGCAATGAAACAAGAATAAAAAAAAATAAACATTGCCATGTCATTGTCATGATGTTCCATTGCCATGATTCACAATTAAACCCTTGGAATACACCTTGACACCTTTTATTACATTTATGTCATAATTTTCAGCCCTCTAGGGCTTGATGTTTTGAATATTGTATGGTTGGCATGTGTCATCTTGCAATTCAACAAGCATTTGTTATATAAACCCTAGTTTAAGCTTGCATTTTCAACCCCTTTTCAAATAATGATTAATTGTTTTAATGAATGTTATATTTGTCCTTGTATTTCCTTGACTTGGCTTGCCTTTCCATGCCATGCCTTGCCTCTGCATGTCCAGCCATGACATGCCTTGCATTTTCTTTCCTTTCTTTTCCTTGTCATGCCAATCCCATGCCTTTCCATGCCATTTATTTTATAACCCTAATTTGCACCAGACATGCTTACCTGGCATCATGCCATCTCAGATTCCTTCTTTGCCAAAACACTACTAAACAACTCTTATTAAAAACCCCTTTTATAAAGGCCCACACGCCCTGCTCCATTACTGCACGCGTATACATGCTAGCTGACCCAAGAGAGCCCGTGTGTACCAACAAAAGCACGAAAAAAAGAAAATTGTTGACGGAACACACAACTTTGGGTAAGTTAACTAAACCTTTTGGCCATGCATGGCTAGACATTCGACCAAATACCTAGCTTCTTCTAACCTATAAAAGAAGGGGTAGGGGTCCCATTTGGAAGAGGAGAATCATAGTAAATAAACTATACCCGATTGAGCATTCCCTTTGTCCCAACCTTTAGCCATCCTTGTGCAAAGAGAAGTATAGAGAAAAGTAGTTGGAAGACAGTGGAAGAAGAGCCCAGGACCAGGATCAAGGAATAGTAGCCGACTTTATCATTGTAAGGTATCATTGTGAAGTTAATAAAAGAGTTGTTTTTCCCATCCTGCCATATGAGATTCTCACTATTGGAATATTGATTGTATGATTGATTAAATCTCTAACACGTTACTTCATAGATCAAATGCATGTGAAGTTCTTTGTTTGTCTTTAGTGAATGCAGGTCAGCATTAGGAGGAGAGTTGCAGTCAAAGAACGACCAAGCGCGAAAAGGGATCGACATCAAACATGAAGAATAAGGTATGTCAACTTAATTTCTTGATCCTTGCATTTACATATGAGTAATGGGGGTCTAGGCATGGGATGATGGTAAAAGGTAAGAATATTTAGGTCATTTTTGCATGCATGATAAAACCCTTAGTGCTAGTCCGTAGGAGGGATTTCCCACCCACAACAGAATTGACGACCATACTAGGGATCTCTAGGGTTTCTGAGAATATTTTTCTTGGGTATTTTTAAAAACTGGTTTCATTCCTTGTTTTTAAAGTTTCTGCAAAAGTCTGAGCTAACAGAGATTCTGGTCTTCCATACTAGATATCTCTGTTTCTTTGCTTGACTGCATTTTTTTTCTTTTCTGAGACCCACAGAGGTACACGCGGCCTGTATAAGGTATGCATGCATGTACCCGTGCCCTACCTTCTCACAGCCTGCATGTACACACTAGTTGGGGAAGTGTCAGTCGCATGTATGATTCCAGAGAATTTATTTTAGAGAGGCAGTCATCCTCTCCCCTGTCAGAAATAGTTCTTCTCAGGGGTTTTCTAGAACTCTTTCTAGTCTTTGTTGTTTACAGTCTATAGCTTATGTTTCACCTCATATTGGTTTGTTCTATGAAGTTTTCTTTGAATTGTTTTCTTTTTTTTGTTAAAGTAAGTGTCTGAGTCTTCAAGAGATCCTAGTTCTCAGTACCAATACTCTCTGCTTGGGCTGGATTGCTTGGTCTTTCATTTGTCTCATATTTTCAAAGATACACGCGACCTGTATAAGGCCAACACACGCGTACACATGCTCTGACTTTACACAGCTCGCGTGCACACGTTTGTTGTTGAACTGTCAACAATGTGCTTGTGGAGAAATTTTTTGTTGAAGGTGAGGTAGTCATCCTTTCCTTTGACAAGAATTATACCTCTCAGTTTTTTAGGTCTCTGTCATAGTGATCAGTAACTTAGGTTTGATCACAACAATAGTTTTATTTTTCATTAAGAAGTTTTCCTCAAAATTTTCTTTTTATAGGTTTTTTAGACAAATGTGAGATTCCAGTTTTAATTTGTTTGTGTGTGATTTTTAAAGTGACTCTTTGCGATCTGTGCTTAGGCCAGAAGTTTTCTTGGTTTTTACTTGTTGATATTTTTCCTTTTTTCTCTGTGAGTATTCAAATAAAAAAAAATCTTTTATTTCTTTGTTTGGTTAAATAGTGTTGGTTTGCATTAGTAACCAAGGAAAAGTATTTTCTTTCATAAGTTCTTGATGGTTTACTTAGATCATAAGTAGCTCGTAGTCAAGTGAAATCCTGCTTTGAGTTTGTTGTTCATAGATTTTAGAAAAAATTTAGTTTGAAAAATTGTTTAAGATTTGAGTCAAGTGAAGTTATTTTGTTTCCATCTTTCTGTTTATTTTTCTTTCGTCTTTCAAACATCACTAGTTTCACTTTCATAACCTTTGACTTAAGACAAGCCATAAAAATTAACGCTAAATCTAAAATTCATTAGACTTTTTATGTTTGTAGGGTCAACCAACTAGTTTAGGGTTAGGGCTTGAATTAGGTTGGAGAGGAAACTCTTCAAGGCCATAAATCAAACATTGGAGTCTGAGTTAGGGAGTGTCAAAGTCCAGTATCGTGAAATTTATCTGGGACCCCCCTCTAACACAGGGGCTAAACACGAGGTCACGTGTGAAAAGGTAGCGGAAATAACCCCTCCAAAGCTAGACCAATCGTAGTGGAGAACACATATAGAGGGCTTGTTTTGGGATTCCGTCGATTGCATTTTCCACGGAGCTTCGTGGGTCTCGAATCCATTAGAGGTCCTCAGTTGTCTTCCAGACCACTTGCCTTTGATACCCTTGACATGATTTAGGCTCGATACCCTGCTCATTGTGGTCTACCCAACTTTCGACTGTACCCGCCTAGTGATTGTTCGCGCGCTAGAAACCTAGTTGCCTTTTTTTTAGAGACATACATAGGTGAGTGTGGGGTTATACCGTGGTACCTAGGACAGACATCAGGCCATGCTTTGCAGAGTATACCCAGAGGGTGCTTCCTTGTTTGAGTTGCACTTGCACCGGTAATTTGCTCTAGTGTTGGTTGTTGTAACCGTTCTTCCAACTAGTTTAGTGTTTGCTTGTTTTATCTTGGAGGAACCTTTTTAGTGTGTGTTGTTTTTGAATGAATATAAAGCCCTAGTGTGTCTTTGATCTTCTCACACAGTGGAGGATCACGAGCTCTGCCAGTCATGAAGGCTTCTTGGCCTATCACCGGTTACACTGGAGCCACCTCCGCCACCACTAAGGCAAAAGCTAGACCAACAAGGGTCTTTTGAAGCAACTGGGTCACAAGAAATTGTACCCAACCAACATCCAAAGGAAACAACCGTTTTAGACTTGGGATCGAAAGCTCTTGGTCCATCCAAAACTCCAACCACTAATCTTTTGGCACCCATCATCGTACCGATTCACCCTTACGAGTGCTAGATAGTGTCACACATAGCAATGGAAACGAATGTTTTCACTTCTTCTGGGAATTCTTTAATTCCCACTATGGTTGTCACCATAGGGGATTTTCCACCTCCTAACCCACCGTCACCGGTCCGAACCACCATGGTCTCGACCGCCTCTACCTCGAACAGTGCTCCAATCCCGTCTATGGTGGCGGCCACAGCTCCTTTCACACCAAGTGTGACAGGCCCTTTGTTCTCATACGGGATGCCTAGCTCAGGTATAAGTCATGTAATTTCCTACTCCACTTCACAGACTTTAGGTTTGGGGGCAGGGAGCTCTAACGCTTCTCTGCAAGGCCACATGGGGGGCACTTCAACTCCTTTTAATGCTTTCCCTTATGGGGGAGGTCATATACCTCCTTCGTCCCCTTCGCTCGGTGGCACCCACGAGCAATCCACCAGGCCATCCACACACCATAGTTTATTTGAAGTAGGAAGTCAAGGACCACCTTCTCATAATATGCAGGTAGGTTCGACACTGTTTTCTTTGTTCAGTGTGTTTGGTCACAACACTTTCTCATCAGCTTCTTTCCCGACTGGGGGAAATCCCAGTTGCAGACAACCTATTCCTATGTAGGGTACTATTCCTGCACAGAGGGAAAACCCATGAACCTCTTCTGCATCAGGGCCTTGGAATTCTTGGCATGGATCAGTTCCCTTGTCAAGAATGTCGATCTAGGGAAATTCTTTTCACAACCAATGGAACCCCGGACAAGGTACTATGCCTATCCCCATGGGATCGGCATGGGGCAACCCTTCCCAAAGTCCTTCGAATGTAATGCACGCCCAACCATCTACGTGCTATTTTGGGAATCAGCCGATGATGTCTCCTCACACGCAAAACACATACGCCAGTCATGGCCATGGTTTTTACCAGAACCCAGGCTAGCAACCAAACTTTTCCTGACAACCTGGTGCCAGTCAAACTCCAGGTCCCTTTTTCCATGGTTATCACCAACAACCCAAACTACCTTTTTTGGCAACCTTGCATTTGCCAGACTTGACAAGGTTGTTGAATGACCATATCTATCACGATCCGTGTTGGCCCCCTATGTCGACAAAGTTGCCTTCTGACATACCAAAGTTCAAGGCCAAGCCTAACGAAGATCCAGGAGATCATGTGACCACCTTCCATCTTTGGTGCTCATCTAACTCGTTGAAAGATGACTCCATACAGTTGCGATTGTTTCAACGTATTCTCATTGGGAGTGCCGCGAAATGGTACATTGAGCTTGACCGCTCAAGATACTCTTCCTTCGACGAATTGGCAATGGATTTCCTAAACCATTTCCAATTACCCGTGAGATACGATGCTGTCATAGAATTGCTGGTCAATTTCGCACAGACAAAAGCGGACCATATCTCTGATCACATCCAAGAATGGAGACGCCGAAAGAGTTTAATTAAGGTGCCAGTCCCACCATCATTCCTGCTTGAGTGGTTCCTTAAGTCTTTGGTCCCGCAGTTATCCAAAGACGTCGTGACGTCGGGAGTGTTTTCCGAAGAGGACGCCATCGTGAGAGCTCAACAGCTTGAGCTAATCTATTCTCAGTCTGGTTTATTATACGAGATCTTGCCAAATGCGCCACACTCAATACTTGATAAAACTAGACAGAGAGCTGGACCACATGCCGATGGTATTGTTGGTTCAGCACAAACAAAGTCCGCTAAGAAACTGACGAAGCAATTGCAGCAATTGTCTATACAACACACAACGGTCAACCAAATTACTGTTTTGGTTGTTCCCCCTACCCAAACGTCGGATGTACACATAGTGCAATTGACAAATACAAAGGCCACCTAGTATCTTGAAGGAAAGAAAAAACAACGAAAGAAGAGTAAGGGGGATAAGAAACCCACTAATAATGTTGGCGGGGGAAACATTGAGAAACAGAAGGCGAGGTATCCGTGCAACCTATTCGTGGAAGACCACCCAACCCACCAATGTCCTCGGCTTGCAGAGGCCCAAACGTTTGTGACATAGCAACAACCTACCATGTTAACCAATCCATTTCAACATGGGCAAAACCTAACCCAAGCCTCTACAAACGTGGAAGGGGGTAGTCAAGGACCCTCTCCATATTCAAACAATCCCGCATCTACGAATGTGTATATGATGAAGGGTGATGCTTTTATATCGACTAGAGTGCATGACTACAGTAAACCAAGCACTTCTAAGAAGGGTAAAGAAGCCGAACTCCTATCTCTTCCTCTCCAGATCGAGAAGACTTTGGGCGAAACAATGACACACATCCCAAAAGGTGCGTTCAAGAAAGCTTCTCACAACCCAAACGTAAGGGCTGCCCAGAACTATTCTGTGGTGGAGGATTTGTCTCAAACCCCTTGTGTGATGTCTGCTTTGGAGGTCCTCCAAAGCTTCCCTTCCCAGAGGAAATGTTTGTTAGCCTCTTTAGGATCTACCAAGACTTGTAATCCGGGTACAATCATGTTGGATACAACCGACTTAAAACCTCGTCTACCTTACCACGTAGCATTTCAGATAGTAGTGCCTCACCCCATGAAAACTTTTACTCGGAACATTTTCTATACGGTGGTTGATGAGGGCACCTCGACATGCGTTATGTTGTTGGCATGTTGGATGGCCATTGGCCAGCTCATTTTGTCTTCGTCACCTACTCTTCTCACTGCTTTCGATGGTCGTTCATTCCAACCACATGGTATCATTCCCTCTTTCCCCATGTAGTTAGGAGGAAAGACCATGTGCATCGAGATAGAAGTAGTCGACGCATCCCTTGACTACAATCTTTTGTTAGGAAGGAGTTGGACGTATGCTATGCAAGCAGTGGTTGCTACAGTTTTCCGGGTCTTGTTGTTTCCACACGAGGACTGGATTGTGACCATTGATCAATTGTCTTTCTCCAGACCCGATCCTTCATTGGGAGTATCCGCAGTCCCAATGATTTATAATTCCCAACCAGGCGTAGTCAACGTAGGGTTTGGTTTGTTCCCATCTTTGATGGGTACCTTCGATTACCCGCCCCCTCAAGGTGATGTCAAGTTCATATCCGACCACCATAAGGTTGAGATTTTCCAAGTTTCATCATTTCGCACGACTTACTTCAACAATTCGTGGATACTTCCTTCCCCATTAGCCATGATGGAAGGGACAAGGCATCCTAACATGTCCATGCCCTTGTATGCAGCCGAAGTAGCGTACTCTTTAGTTCAACAAGCTTCGGCTGACATAGATCCAACTCCTGCACAAGAGTTAGATCCACTTCTAGAGCCTATTTGGGCTCAAGGCTCTCTTGCTGACACCGATTCGTTAGACTTAGTCTTGCCTTTTGATGAAGCAATAATTGAAGCAATGACTAGTCTCGACAAACCCTGGGATGATATTCATCATAGATCATACTTCCTCCCAGAGTTAAGCAGAATTGGAGCTGGAGAATTCACCTTGAATATGACTGGAGATAGGTCTTGTCCTATTAATCCCTTAGCTACACATGAGGTTTATACCGAGGGTAATATGGAAACTATCGCTGAAACCATATCGATTAATATCTCCAGAACCCCTGACGTCATGGAGAATGTTTTCGTCGGAGCTGACTGTTCCCCCGAAGAGATTCAAATCTACACATATCTATTTAAAGAATTATGTGACGTTTTTGCCTGGTCTTACGAGGAAATGCCAGGCATCAATCCAAAAATAGTCAAACATGAAATCACAACTTATCCAGATGCCAAGCCTGTTCGGCAGAAGCTTCGTCCAGTTAATCCCAGGAAAGAAACAACTATTAAGGTTGAAGTTGAGAAACTGCTAAAAGACAGTTTTATCTATCCTATCCATTTGACCCAATGGGTGTCAAATCCTATGCCGGTCAATAAAAAACAGGGCACTATTCTTGTATGTACGGACTTCCGTGATTTGAAGAAGGCCTCTCCAAAAGATAATTTTCCCACACCATTCATCAACTAGATAATTGATGAATGTGCAGGTTGCAAGGCCTTCTCTTTCATGGATGATTTTTCAGGGTTTAATCAAATACAAATCAAACCCGAAGACTAGCACAAAACTACATTCATTTGTCCATGGGGTACATTCGCGTATCGTAAGATGCCCTTTGGTCTCAAAAATGTTGGAGCAACCTTTCAACTAGCCATGTATTTTGCTTTCCATGATCTTAAGCATACAGTCGAGGCCTATTTAGATTATTTAGCATCTTGATGTCGAAAGAGAATGGATCATCCCACACAACTCCGACTTATCTTTGAGCGATGTCGCTACTTCCGGATTCACTTGAATCCAAACAAGTGCAGATTTTGCGTAACATCAGGATGTTTGTTAGGTTTCATAGTGTCAACAATAGGGATCATGGTCGATCCTCTCAAGGTTGAGGCAATAATTCAGTTGCCTCCCCCAAGCACAATCCTTCAACTTCAGAGTCTACAGGGCAAGGCGAATTTTTTAAGGCGTTTCATTGCCAACTATGCCGAGATCACAATGGGATTTATGTGCTTACTGAAGAAAGATGTTCCTTTTTATTGGGACGATGTCGCTCAACGCTCTTTCGAAATGTTGAAACATGCCCTCACAATTGCCCCTCTGCTTCGACCACCTAACTATAACAAAGATTTCTTATTATACCTGGCTGCAACAAAGTCAACCATCGACATGGTCTTAGTTTAGGAAGATGATTTGTTCTCAGAATATGTGATATATTACCTGACCCGAGGCCTAGTTGGACCAGAACTCAATTATTCTCATATCGAAAAACTTGCGTTGGTAGCAGTCCATGCTATTCAACGGTTCTGTCATTATGTTTTGTTTTGCAAGACCACCATCATTACTGTTGTGAATCTATTTCAATACGTGTTGACACGATGGGCAATAGGCAGAAATATCAATAGATGGATAGTCATCCTCTAGGAATTCGACTTATATTTCATTTCAGCGAAATCCAAAAAGTCATTGGTCTTCGCAGAACTTATTTCGGAACTTCCAGTTGAGTCAGGTGATGTTATGCCCAAAGAGTCGCCTATCAGAGGAGACATGTTTTTTATCACATCTTCAGATCCCTGGTACGGAGATATACTTGTCTATCTCTAGACTTTGAAGTGCCCCACCTCTGCTTCTTGTGATGAGCGTCGTCGTATATGCCATCAGGCTAAGAATTATCTTATACTTGACGATATGTTGTATCAGAGAGGTGTAGACTGTATCCTGTGTCGATGCCTCACTCACGAAGAAGCAGTTATCGTTGTTAACAATTTCCATATCGGAGCATGTGGTGGTCATTTGTCTGGGTTGGCAATAGCCCAAAATATTTTAGGAGTAGGTTACTTCTGGCCGACACTAATCAAAGATTGTATCAAATCGTTCAAGCATTTCCACCTGTGTCAAATCTTTTCTCGGAAGATGAGGGCACATCTCGCTCCCATGTTTCCTATCATCACAGTTGATCCCTTCACCAAGTGGGGAATTGATTACACTACATGCAACCCTCCTTCAGCTAGGGGGCACTGTTATATCATTGTAGTCGTAGACTACTTCACGAAGTGGGTCGAAGCTATGCCGATGTTTAAAAATGATGGGGAGACTTCAACTCTCTTTTTATTCAACCAGATAATCGCAAGGTTCGGCGTCCTGAGAGAGATTGTCACTGACCATGGAAATCACTTTCAGAACTAGATGATGACCGAGTTAACATCAAAGCTTAGATTGTAGCAAGAACATTCATCACCCTACTATCCCCAAGCAAATGGTCAGGTGGAAGCTGTAAATAAATCTCTTGAGACCATCCTACAGTGAATGATCAACTTAGCCAAGTCAAATTGGCATTTGATGTTATACTCGACATTATGGGCTTACCAAATGTCTGTTAAGACTGAAACTGGTTTCTCACATTTTCAACTCGTTTACAGGCTGGAAGGAGTCTTGCTTATCGAATGTCAGATCCCGTCCCTAAAGTTGGCAGTACAGTTATTTTCATACACTTCTCCACTTGAAGAACGGTTATTATACCTTGAGAGGCTCAATGAGAAGTGTTGTGATGTGGCTCTGGCCAACAAGGCTCACAAACATAAGGTCAAGTGTCAGTATGATTGGTCCGTTCATCCTCGGATTTTCTCTGAAGGTGACCTTGTCCTGGTCTATGACCAAGATAAGGACCCCCTAGGGGTAGGAAAATTCAAACCCATGTGGTTCGGACCTTTCATCATAAAAGAGGTTCTAAAAAAGGACGCTTATCGTCTGGTCAACTTTGAGGGAAATGCTTTGGCGGAGCCTAGAAATGGGCTCTACCTCAAGAAGTATTACTCATAGGTAGGTCACCTTGGGTAACCTTTTGTAACATATGTATAGTCTTTGTACTATTACTTTCTAGTTTCTTTTAGTATTATGGACATGTCATTTTTGATGTTATCTTTTGTCACTGTGGTAGATGTCAAGTGAATCAAAGGTGTTCATTGGGTACGCAGAAGGTGCTAGCTGGCATACTCGGAGGCTTGCCTCCGCAGCTTGGGTAATTTTTACACCTCAAGGCTAGTTATTATCTTCCGGAGGTATATGCTTAGGTTACACCACAAACAATGTTGTTGAGTACAGTGAAGTTATTGAGTTGCTTTGTGACGCCCTGTCATTTGGTATCTCTCATCTCTGGGTCTATTTAGATGCTCAACTGGTTGTGTCTCAGTTAAATAGAGTCTACCATGTTCATGATTCAACTTTACACCGACGATTCCTTAGGGTACGTCTCTTAGAACGAAGCTTTGATTATATTACATATTTTCATGTTCCTAGGAGATTAAACTAGGTTACAGATACTCTAGCTAATCAAATTTTAGATTGGCATCTCGCACACATATAAAAAAGACATACACATAAACATGTAAAATACATTTTTAAAGGCAAATATGATCCATAAGACAAAAAAAGACATAAAAATCCATATATAATATCATAATCATAAGAGTACATAGGTGGACGCAAGCACCTCAAAAATATGACCAGTAACGAGTCATGGGGCTTATGCCCTCAAAACATATATACAAGTAGTGCTCTCAGCACGTGAAAAGTCTAGACTAACTAAGGTCAGGGCTTGTGGGCCCTGTTGTAATGGTCAACAACGTTTTCCAAACGCCGAAACAGTCGGACCCACGTCTGTGGTGCCCCCACTACATGAGGCTGCATAGATGGTGGCAGATCCTCAATCTCTGTCATAGGGACTGTGCAGGTGAGCGAGGTAAAGTTTCGCTCAACTCTTCTCAAAACCCTCTCAGCCTCACCGGCTGGAAGCTCTCATGCTGCTATTGGTCCCCCTGTGGCAGCAGGTGTCGCCCCTAGTCGAGGACGACACCTGTTCCTCGCATAATCCGCAGGTCGCACTGGTACCACATATGCACATAATAGACACATATCTTTCAAATACTCTGGTATAAAAAAATTATATATATATAAAACAACATAAAAATTACATATGTTTCGAAAAAAAGAAAAAAAAAATGATGTAAACTTACCCATCTCTCCTCGCTCCTTTCCAGGAGGTACCGATATCTCAGGATCTATCAAGAAATCAATCCCATCATAAGGGTAATCCTCTATGACTGGGATCTGTCGTGACAACCAAGCAAACTAGTCATCATCAAAGGACTCATTGGTCCTTCCACCACCTTGTCGTGGCAGTAACACTGCCCATATGCAAACCGCAAGAAGAGAGGCCTGATGTCCTCATACCACCACTCGAGGACTGAAACTAGGAACTCTTTCAAAGAAGAAAGAGCATAGAATCATCCCGAACCCGAAGTTCCTCTGTTGCCTCTTCATACAATCCAAAAGTGTCGTGCTCCAGTCAAATATCTGTGCATTTAAGCACTGGACTGCACAGTTCATCTGTGCACGGGACACTTGATGTAGAGATGTAGAACCAGTCATCTGCCCAATAAGCAAAAAAATCACCTGTAGTGATAAATTGATTATCTTGCTTATTGGCACTTGAGAGCTTGATCAGTCTATACCAGCCTCACAATAAAGTCCTATCAATTCTGATATGTTATGAGGCCCCGAAGGAAATGTCCAGAAATTGATTGGTTCCCCTCTCCTGGAGAGGCTAGTCAAAAAATATATATCCTCTGTAGTAGGCACCAGTGACTGCCCCTCTAACATAAAGGCCTCTACGTCGGGATGTCAATAACCAACCGAGGCATTCAATAGCCTAGGTTGTGCTTGCATAAAAGGACATAGGAAGAATTTTAGCAGCCCACATTGCATTAAGGCAACAACAACATTGGAGTCTTCCCCGACCAACTCACTAATCTCCTCATGGTCTCTTTCCCTCCAGTGAACATACATCCTGCAAAAAACCAAGTTCAAGAGAGTTAACCCTTGCTTTAAAAAAAAAATTCCATTAAATAAAGGGTCCACGCGGGCTGTAATGATGACATTCGCATGTACACACGTGCAGTTTTTCCTCTGCTTGAGTGTACACGCGGCCTGTCATAAGAAAAACCATGTGGACCTAGGGCCAACCTTTTGAGGGTCGATGCCCCCCCAAAACTTGAAACTAAAAGCATAAATAAAGGTTTAAATTGCAAGAGGAGAGAGTTTATACTTACTTGGTCCAAGCAGATGATTTTTTCATCCACCGAAGCTCCCAGAATCAATTCTTTTCACAAAGGGGCAGTTTTGGCTTTTAGTCAATTTCTGAATTAACAATGGTGATAATGAGCTGCCAACTTCTATTTATAGAGTTTTTTGGCCCTTTTTTGTCAATTTTCGGACCCTTTTGTCATTTTTTCTAAACTGGAAATCATTTAGGATGGTTCGGGAGTTTTCTTTGGATGATCAAGGGACGTATTCCTTTGGGTATTTGGAATTTTTTTTGAGATTTGGGCGTTTGGATTGTCCTTTGGTAAAAAGTCATTTTTTCCCAACTCATGGCATTTAAGTCAAGATTCCACCCCCACTTTCTGCATCTTGTTGTTTTTTCCTCTTTTCCATAGGATCGATCCCACCAAGTTGCAACACGGAACCCTCATTACTACTTTAGAAGTGTCATAATTTGGTGGTAGAGCCTACCATAACATGGATGCCCTAGGTAGATCCTGGTTGCATGACGGTGTCCATGCTGTCACTAATGACTATAGGCTCGGGAATCCTCTATAGTTTTTTCCTGATTACGAGTTTGAGCCTCATTTGCATGATTCCTTTTCACTCTTGACCTCACCCTCGGGACTCCCAAAAAACATAACGGGTCTTCTTTTAAGCCCTTTTCAGACCCTCTAAACATGAAAAGATTGTCGAGTGATCTTGTGGCCTTTCATGCTCGTTAAAATGAAATTTGAAGTCACATCTATTTGACGATATTTTATCCCCTTTTCGGTCTGGATGGTCAAGTGTACGAACAAAGATATACTCTAGAGACCTCGAATCTCTAGAAGAGTACCCTCAGGTATCATTTTAACCCTTTTTCAGGCCTGAGGGACTAAATGTATGAAAACGGAACCCCCATGGAGTCCATAGTTAAGCTCTTTTCAGACTCTCTAAAATTGAAAAGATCACCAAGTGACCTTATTCTTTCACACTCGTTAAAATGGTCCAGAAGAACATTCCTGACGGAGTCCATAGTTAATTTTTTTTCAGACTCCTTAAAAATGAAAAAATGGCCGAGTGATCTTGTCTTTATCACACTCGTTAAAATGATTTTGAATAGATGTCTTGTTGGTGCTAGTTTACCCATTTTTCAAACCGATTAGACTACCTTCGAAAAAGGTACCCCATTGGAGTCTCCTTTTACGTTTTTTCAGACTCTCTAAATATGAAAAACCGTCGAGCTTACCTTCTCTAGGCTCATTAAACTTACATCGAAGGACATTACCATTGTGTGTTTTATTAATCACATTTTCATACCCACGTCTTTGGCCTAATGCCAACTCCATGTTGCTCTCAACTGAACCATCTTAAGCATGCCTTATACGCAAGCCCTATAGCACTTTGCCTGTGCGTCTTGACACCTTTGGCCCCTGGAGGATTTTTCCTGAGTGTCCTGACTTTGAACACCAGTCTTGTCCTTGCACCTCAAACTTGTATGTTTTCAACACTCATCCCTCCTTTGTAATGTAGCATTCTTTTATTCTTTTTCCAAAATTAATGAAAAAGACAAAAAAAATCAAATATACCCCAAAAAGAGGAAGGTAAAAGTATTTTCTTTATTGGCATCATAATGAGTCACCCTTGCATAAAGCACATATGTTCATTTGTTCATCAAAATCTAGGATTTAATACAACCTTAAGAAGTTGTTCTGGCTACATAGAGTTGTGTCCTCCTCCATTTGGTTATTCTTCCAAACATATGGAGAGTTTGTGTTGCCTCCTACCTCGTAAACTTATTTTAATGCCATGCTGCCTGAGTCTCATCATTTTTCATGCTATTGTCCAAGGGAATTTTTTACCAAGCCTGAGTCAGCCCCTCTGCATTTTGTCTCTTGCTCTCATGCCCAGCCATCCCAAAAGTCCAATCAAGTCTTTGTTCGAAATCAATGAAGATTTTAGTCTGATAATCAAGATTATCTAGTCCATGACCAATGAGACATCGAAGACCTCTGGGTAGTGAATTCGTACACTCATATTACACTCCTACCCGAGTTTTGAAGATGTTGAAGTTGTTTATCAAGCTCTGAAGACCTCATCTCCAACCATCAGGCCTTGTCAGCTTTTAGAAGATGGATACTCTACATGTATATCTTTTTTATTTTGAGATGTAGATCCATTGTGTATTGTTTGCTGCTACACTTTATATAGTTATATGACATGGATCTACAGTGTATTTGATTGGTAGCCATGATTTTATTTTATCCTGAGCATGGGTATGCCTGCCTCGGTGAGACAATTATTATTTTGCAGATGGCACCTCCCAATTTCTAGTCCCTGAACTCACTTGTTCGGCACATCGGTGAATATTATTAATGTATTTCGGCCATCAGATTCTCTTTTGACCTCACACATTAGGGGGCATCTGTTATAACCCTAATTTTCACCAAACATGCTTACCTGGCATCAGGCCATCTCAGATTCCTTCATTGCCAAAACACTGTTGAACACCTCTTCTTAAAAACCCCTTTTATAAAGGCCCACATGCCCTGCTCTATTACTGCACACATGTACATGCTACCTGACCCAAGACAACCCGCATGTACCTACAAAAGCACGAAAAAATGAAATTTGTTGACGGAACACACAGCTTTGGGTAAGTTAACTAAACCTTTCAGCCATGCATGACCGGACATTCGACCAAATACCTAGCTCCTTCTAACCTATAAAAGAAGGGGTAGGGATCCCATTTGGAAGAGGAGAATCATAGTAAAGAAACTATACCGGATTGAGCATTCGCTTTCTCCCAACCTTTAGCCATCCTTGTGCAAAGAGAAGTATAGAGCAAAGTAGTTAGAAGATAGTGGAAGAAGAGCCCAGGACCAGGATCGAGGAGCAATAGCCGACTTTATCATTGTAAGGTATCATTGTGAAGTTAATAAAAGATTTGCTTTTCTCGTCCCTCCATATGAGATTGTCATGATTGGAATATTTATTGTATGATTGATTAAATCTCTAACCCATTATTTCATAGATCAAATGCATGTGAAGTTCTTTGTTTGTCTTTAGTGAATGCAGGTTAGCATTGGGAGGAGAGTTCTAGTCAAAGAACGACCAAGCGCGAAAAGGGATCGATATCAAACACGAAGAATAAGGTACGTCAACTTAATCTCTTGAGCTTTGTATTTACATATGAGTAATGGGGGTCTGGGCATGGGATGATGGTAAAAGGTAAGAATCTTTAGGTCATTTCTGTATGCATGATAAAACCCTTAGTGCTAGTCCATAGGAGGGATTTCCCACCCACAACAATTTCCATGCCTTTCAATGCCATGCCATTGCCATGTCATTTCCATGCCTTTCCATGTCATGCCATTTTTGTTCCATTCAGGGATGATTTTAAGGATGGAAAATTATTTTAAAATGTTGAAACCTTGGCGAATCTTACTAATCCGCCATATGCCAAATATAAATGTTTGCCAATATTATTGTAAAAATATTTAAATTTCTAAGGATTTTATATAGTTTGTATAAAATTTTGGCAATTTTAAGGTAAAATAATTTTATTCTATAGAATTTGGGCGAATCATTTTTAGAATAGTGAATCATTTTTTGGTAAAAACCATGGAAAATTATCCCATGAGCGAAGTTTATCCCCTAAATCATCCCCTGGTTCCATTGCCAAGACATGTCATTTCCATGCCTTTCCATGCAATTGCCATGCCTTTCCAAGCCATGCATGGTATGGTATGGTATTCATTTCCTTTCCATGGTATGGTATCGCATGGTATTCCTTTCCTTCCCTTTTCTTGCCATGGTATGGTATCCTTTGCATTGTATGGTATGGTATGGTATGGTATCCTTAGAATGGTATGGTATCATATGGTATCCTAGCCTTTAAAATGAGTTAGTTAAAAAACTTTCAACTTAAACCTCACATGGTATGGTATGGTATGGCCTTGCATGGTATGGTATGGTATGGCCTTGCATGGTATGGTATGGTATGGTATGGTATGCCTTGCCATGGTATAGTATGGTATGTCTTGGTATGGTATGGTACAATATGGTATGGTATGCCTTGCCTTGCCTTTCCATGGTATGCTGAAATGCATGATGAGACATGACAACCCTACAATATTCTAGACATCAAGCCCCAATGGGATGAAAATTATGAAAAAAATGTAATAAAAGGTGTAATTTATGGTATGGTATGTTATGGTATCCTTTTCATGGCATGATAAGGTATGGTATGGTATGGAAGTGAAGGCATACCTTGCCTTGCCATGACATTCCATGTCTTGCATTGCCTTGCTTGCCTTTCATGGCCTTGCCTTGCCATGCCTTGCCTTGCATTGTATGGTATGGTATGGTATGCTATTGTATGGTATGGTATGATATGGTATGGTATGGTATGCCTTGTATTTCCATGGCCTTGCATGGTATGGTATGCCTTGGATTGGCTTGGCTTTCCATGGTATGGTATGGTATGCCTTGGTATGGTATCCTTGGCATGGTATGGTATGGTATGCCTTGCCTTTCCATGGTATGGTATGGTATGCCTTGCCTTTCCATGGTATGGTATGGTATTCCTTGCCTTGGCTTGGATTGCCATGGTATGTTGAAATGAAAGATGGCACATGACAATCCTATTATCGCACAAGTTTTACATCGTGCTAAATCCCTTCACAATCACAACAAATGGACAACAACCAGAATTACAACCCACTGTCTCCACAGGATGAACTCTGGGTGACCCCCTGGGGGAAAGATGGGAAAGGCCAAGAGTTTCTCTAAGGGTCATGATACAATACTTGTGGGTGGTTAGGATAGAGGGAAGGAAGGATGGATAAGAAAAGGGAGTCATGCCAATGGAGGATCACCTGCAAAAGGTTAACCAACAAGCAAAGATATATCCAAAACCAATGATATTATAAAAAGTCATGCCTTTAGTTAAGAAATATTTCAAACATTAAATGATATACACAATGTGAGAAGATATTATGCTAACAACAATGACATATCAGCAAGAGAATCAAGTTGTAATCGATGAAATAGATGGTTGTATCATTCACTAAGCCAATTTCAATGATTATCTAATGATTGTATGAGACAATAGAATGCACCAACCACTTGTTTCCACAATATGAGGCTATGAATCATATCTGAAGCAACTTATAATAGCAATATATATGCAGCAATAAGAGTTATATATCAGCAAAAGATGACTTGTGAATCTAGCCAATTGATCTTGAGCTACAATACACAATAATGCTAGCAAGTTATCCAATGGATTAGCAATGTTTTAGGCACTAGATACAAACTTTCAATTACTGCAAATAGATGAGTATAAAGATTTATAACAACACCAAATACACTTATATATAAGAAAATGTAGGTCACTAAATACTTGATATAATAAGGCAAAATCAACTAGATAATACCTCAAGCAAATTAGCAAGCACTTTGCACACCTTTGAAAGGATGAAATAAATGATTTCTGAATATTATATGATAACCACTTGGACGTAGAAAAGCATTTCTATAGAAGAACTAAATAACCACCAAATCAGAAAGTTGAAGATTCCAAATGAAAACGCTTTTCGAGAGGTATAGAATGCACTATTCACTTGTTAAATTTGAAGGCTACAAAGTAGACTTTTAAAACATGAGGGTTTGAGTTGTTTGTTGTCCTAAGGCGCAGCAAGCAAATTTTTATGATTGAGTTGTTTTTTTTCCTAAGGGGCAGAAAGAAATGTTTTATGATATTAGTAAGAAATATTAGTCAAAACCAAAATCTAATCCTACAAATTGATAGATCTTTTCAAGGCAAACAATTTTGACAATTTATTTGTTGATTTTGACTAAATATAAGCAAAGTTACGTTATTTTGAGGGTTAGGAGGGTTACCAAATTGCAACAGAATGATATTTATAACATCATAGGATTCACTCCTCAAACAAATTCTCCCTAGAGGGAAAAAGGTTCTCCTTAGAGAGAGGAATAAGGTCAAGCAATCAGATTTGAATTCTGGTGAAAATTCACATGACCTAATGCAAGAGGTTCACAACCTCCAATGAACTAGTTCCTTTGGAAAAAAAAGGGAAAATGGAGTCACAAGATGATAAAGAGAGATGGATAGTCTTAGGAGAATTTTTCTCCTTAAGGGTTGTAGGTTTAACTATCCCTTAAGTGAAGAATGAGCTAGGACGTCAAGCTTAACTTTTCAAGAAAGAGTTGGAGAGAGGTAAGAATAGGGGTGTTAAGCATCGTAACTCCCTATCATGTTCTCAAGAACATAGATAAATCCTCAAGGTTGTAGTGGAATTATATCCTTGAGACAATCCTTTAAGCATAATGAAAAACAAAGAGCAAGGGTTTGATAGCTTCAATAAATGAATTTCAGAAAATAAACACTCTTACGACAAAACCTGATGAAAAAATTAACCAAGAGAGTGAAAGAGCATCCACCAATCAACATAGACAATAAAAAGAATCCTAAAATCCTAAAACTTCGATCCAAATAGCTCCCAAACCAAATTTCATCCATGATATGCTGAAATGCAATATGGCACATGACATCTCTATAATATTATAGACATCAAACCCTAAAGGGCTGAAAATTATGACAAAAATGTAATAAAAGGTGTAATGTATGGTATGGTATGGTATGCAAGTGAAGGAATACCTTTTCTTTCCAATCCATGACATGCCTTGCCTTTCCTTGAATGGCATTTCCTTTCCATGCCTTTCCTTGCCTTGCATGGTATGGTATTGTATGATATGGTATGGTATGATATGGTATGATATAGTATGGTATGGTATGCCTTGCCTTGCCATTCCCTTGCATGGTATGGTATGGTATGGTAGGCCTTGCCATGGTATGGTATGGTATGGTATCCTTGGCATGGGATGGTATGATATGATATGGTATGGTATGGTATTCCTTTCCATGCATTTCCATACCATGCCATTCCTTTCCATGCCATGCCTTTCCATGCCATTCCATGCCTTTACATACCATGCCATGCCTTTCCATACCATCCCTTGTCATCCCATGCCTTTCCAAGTCATGCCATTCCTTGCCTTGCCTTCACTTTCCATGCCTTTCCTTTTCCATGCCATGCATTTCCATACCATGCCATTCCTTTCCATGCCATGCCTTTCCATACCATTCCATGCATTTCCATGCCATGCCTTTCCACACCTTTCCATGCCATGCCTTTCCATACCATTCATTTCCATGCCATGCCATCCCTTGCCTTGCCTTCACTTGCCATGTATTTCCTTTTCAACGACATGCCTTTCCATACCATGCCATCCCTTTTCATGACATGTCTTTCCATACCATTCCATGCCTTTTCATGTCATGCATTTCCATACCTTGACATTCCTTTCCATTCCATTCCTTTCCATACCATGCATTTCCATCCCATTCCTTTCCATGTATTTCCTTTCCTTCACTTTCCATTCCTTACCTTTTCCATGCCATGACTTTCCATACCATGTCATTCATTTCCATTATATGTCTTTCCATACCATGCCATACCTTTTCGTGCCATGCATTTCCATACTATTACATGCCTTTCCATGGCTTGCCTTGCCATTCCATGCTTTGCCATTCCACGCCTTGCCATGCCATGCCTTACCTTTCCATGCCATGCCTTTCCTTTCCATGCCATTCATTTCCATACCATGCCTTTCCATACCATGAATTTCCATGTCATGCCATGCCTTCACGTGCCATGCCTTTCCTTCACTTGCCATTCCTTCACTTGCATTCACTTTCCATGTGAATATCAAGGTTAGAACATAAGCTTCCTTTATTCATATATCTAAGGTATTATATATTTGTCAAACATGGATTATCATAATTAATAGGATTTACCTAAACCAACATGCTTCATTTCCATACCAACATGTCCCTGAACAATGTGAGGAGGGTATTTGCAACTTGCTGTAAAACTCAAACCGGGACTCAGATGTGTGAACCATCAATTGCATTGGATTATGAGCACCAATTTTCAGCGAGTGGGGCCCCTCTTTAGTTATTTCATCCTCTAGAAAACCATTTGTTGGAGTATCTCCGACACTAGGGTTTTTCTCAATGAGGCATAATGCAATTTTTGAAGAGGAGGTCGATTTTCAAGAACACTATGTTGGGAATTTGTGGGGAGTGTATTTGTCTGGGACTTGGCCAAACAGACTTGAAGGAGGTTATGAAACTTCGTTATGCCACTCGGTTTGGATTTTGTGCCCACGAACCAAATTGGGCACATGTCCCTGAATGGCTTTAGGAGGCAAGTTGAAACTCATGATAAAACCCAAATTGGCACTCGGATGGGATCACCATCAGTTGCATTGGATCTAGAGCATCGGGTTTCAGCTAGTGGGGCCCCTCCGCTGTCATTTCGTCCTCCATAAAATATTTTGTTGGAGTATATCCAACACTAGGGTTTTGGTCAATGAGGCATAGTGCAATTTTTGAAGAGGAGGTCAATTTTCAGGAACACTGTGTCAGGAATTTGTGGGTAGTGTACTCACGTGGGACTTGGTCAAAAATACTTGTAGGATATTATAGAACTCCATTATGTCGCTCATTTTGGATTGTATGCCCCTGGACCAAATTGGCCACATGTCCCTGAATGACTTGAGGAGGCGAGTTTCAACTTGCGATAAAAATCAAATATGGACTCGGATGGGTGAGCCTTCAGTTGCATTGGATTCAGAGAACTAGGTTTCATCTACTGGGGCCCCTCTGCTATCTTTTTGTCCTCCGAAAAAATGTTGTTGGAGTATCTTTGACACTAGGGTTTTGTTGAGTGAGGCATAGTGCAATTCCTGAAGAGGAGGTCAATTTTCAAGAACACTATGTCGGAAAGTTTTTGGGAGTGTAATCACATGGGCCTTGTCCAAAAAGAATTGCAAGAGATTATGAAACTCTGTTATGCCACTCGGTTTGGATTTTGTGCCCCCGGACCAAATTGGCCATATGTCCTTGAATGTCTTGAGGAAGAGAGTTGCAACTCATGATAACAATTAAACCATGACTCAAATGGGCGAACCGTCAGTTGCATTGGATCCAGAGCACTGGGTTCATCTTGTTAAGCCCCTCCATTGTCATTATATCCTCTATAAAATAGTTTGTTGGAGTATCTTTGGCACTAGGGTTTTGTTGAATGAGGCATAATACAATTTCTGAAGAGGAGGACGATTTTCAAGAACATTGTGTTGGGAATTTTTGGGTAGTGTAGTTGCATGGGCCTTGGTCAAAAAGACTTGTGGGAGCTTACAGAACTTTTTTATGCCACTCGGTTTGTATTTTATGCCTCCAAACCAAATTGGCCACATGTCCCCAAATGGCTTGAGGAGGTGAGTTGCAACTCACGATAAAACTCAAACCGGAACTCGGATGGGAAAACTGTTAGTTTCATTATGTTCGGAGCATCGGGTTTCATCTAGTGGTGCCCCTTCGTTGTCATTCCATCCTGTAGAAAACTGTTTTTTGGAGTATCTATGGCACTAGGGTTTTTCTCAATGAGGCATAGTGCAATTTCTAAAGAGGAGGTTGATTTTCAAGAACATTGTGTTGGGAATTTTTGGGTAGTGTAGTTGCATGGGACTTGGTCAAATAGACCTGTGGGAGCTTACGAAACTTCATTATGCCTCTCAATTTGGATTTTATTCCCCCAGACCAAACTTGCAACATGCTCGTGAATGTCTTGAGGAGGCGAGTTTCAACTCGCGATAAAACTCAAACCAAGACTTTGATGGAAAAACCATCAGTTTCATTGGATGAGCATTGGGTTTCAGCTAGTGGGGCCCCTCCAGTGTCATTTTTTCCTCCAAAAATTTGTTTGTTGGAGTATCTCTAGCACTAGGGTTTTGCTCAATGCTTGTTACATATGTTTGACAATTTAACACCTTGTTAGGCTAGACATGGAAAGAAAAGTGAAGGAAAGACATGGAATGGAAAGGCATGGCAAGGCTTGGAATGACAAAGCATTGTATGGGAAGGAATGGCATGGAAAGGCAAGGCATGGCATGGAAAGGTGTGGCATGGCATGGTAAGGTGTTTCATGTCATGTCCAGTGAAGGAAAGTCAATGCATGGCATTGCATGGCAAGTGAAGGAAAGGAAATGCATGGAATGACATTGAAAGGCATGGCATGTCATCAAAATCAAAGGCATGGCATGGAAAGGAAAGGCATGGTATGGAATGGCAAGGCATGTCATGGCAAGTAAAGGCATGAAAAGGCAAGCCATGACATGGAATGGAAAATGAAGGCATGGCATGGAAAGTGAAAGAAAATAAAGGCAAGGCATGGCATGGAAAGTGAATTCAAGGAAATGCATGGCAATGAAATGCATGACATGGTATCGCAAGGCATGGCATGACATGGAAAGGAAAGGCATGGCATGGAAAGACATGGAATGACATGACATGGAAAGGAAAGGGAAGGCATGACATGGAATGGAAAGGAATGTCATGACAAGTGAATACATGACATGGAATGGCGAGGAAAGGCATGGAATAGAAACACAGGTGAAGGTATGGCATGTCAAGTGAAGTCAAAGTAAGGAAAGGCATGGAAAGGAAAGGCATGGCAAGGATTGGCTAGGAAAGGAATGGAAATTGAATGCAAGGAAAGGTAAGGAAAGACAAGGCAAGGCATGGCATATCATGGAAAGTGAAGGCATAGAAAGGAATGAAAAGGTAAGGCATGGAATGGAATGGAAAGGAAAATAAATTCATGGCATGTCATGGAAAGTGAAGGCATGGCATGGCATGGAAAGGCAAGGCATGGAATGGAAATTAAAGTGAAGGCATGGAATTCCAAGCGAAGGAAAAGAAAGGCAAGGCATGGCATGGGAAGGCATGGAAAGGCTTGGAAAGGCAAGGCATGGCATGGAAAGACAAGGCAAGGAAAGGAAAGGAAAGGAAAGACAAGGAAAGGAAATGAAAGGCATGGCATGGAAAGTGAAGGGAAGGCAAGGCATGGAATGGAAAGGAAATGCATGGCATGGCATGGAAAGGCAAGGCATGGAACATAAATGAATGGCATGGCATAGAAAGGAAAGGGAATGCTTGGAATGGAATGGCAAGGCATGTCATGGAAAGTGAAGGCATGGCATGGCATGACAAGGCTAGGCATGGCTTGGAATTTAAAGGAAAGAAATGGCATGGAATGGAAAGGCATGTCATGGAAAGTGAATCCAAAGAAAGGCAATGCATGTGAAGGCATGATATGGAAAGTGAAAGAAAGGAAAGTGAATGAAAGGCAAGGCATGGAAAAGTAAGGAAAGGCATGGCACGGCCAATGAAGGAATGACATAGAAAGTTAAGGAAAATAAAGGCAATGCATGGCATGGAAAATGAAGGAAAGGCAAGGCATGGCAAGGCATGGAAAAGAAAGGCATGGCATGGCAAGGAATGGCATGACATGGAAAGACAATTCATGGAAAGGAAAGGCATTGTATGGCATGCAAAATCATGGAATGACAAGCCAAGGAAAGGAATGACATGGAATGGAAAGGCATGTCATGGAAAGAGAAGGAATGACATGGAATGGAAAGGAAAGGCATGGAATGTGAAAGGAAAGTGAAGGCGTGGTATGGAAAGTGAATAAAAATTAAGTAAATGCATGGAATGGCAAGGCATGGCAAGGAAAGGCATGGAAAGGAATGGCAAGGGAAGGGAAGCAAAGGTAAGGCAAGGAAAGGCAAGGCAAGGCATGGAAAGTGAAGGCATGGCATGACAAATGAAGGAAAAGAAAGGCAAGGCATGGAATGACAAGTGAAGGCATGGTAAGTAAATGCATGTAATGTCATGACAAGGCATGGTATTGCATGGAAAGGAAATCCATGTCATGGCATGGGAAGGCATGGCATGGTAAGGAAAGGCAAGGCATGACATGGAATGGAAAATCATGTCATGGAAAGTGAAGTAATGGCATGACATGGAAAGGCAAGGCATGGCATGGAAAGGCAAGTGAAGGCATGGAATGGAAGGTGATGGAAAATAAAGGAAAGGAATGACATGGCAAGGCATCGAAAGGAATGGCATGGCATGGAAAGGTAAGGCATAGCATGGAAAGTAAAGGCAAGGCAAGGTAAGGAAGTACAAGGCATGGCATGAAAAGTGAAGGTAAGGAAAGGCATGGAAAGGCACAAAAAGGAAAGGAATGGTAAGGCAATTCATGGAATGGCATGGAAAGGCATTGAATTGAACGGAAAGGCAAGGCATGGCATGGAAAGGCAAGGAATGGTATGGAATGGAATGGAAAGGCATGCCATGAAAAGTGAAGGAATGACGTGACATGGAAAGGCAAGGCATGGCATGGAATGGGAAGGCATGGAAAGAAAAGGCAAGGAATGGAATGGAATGACAAGTCATGTCATTGAAAGTGAAGTAAAAACAAGACAAGGCATGACATGGCATGGGAAGGAATAAAATGGAGAGTGAAGGAAAGACAGGTGAAGGCAAGGAAAGGCATGGTAGAGAAGGGAAAGGAAAGGAAAGGAAAGGCAAGGCATGGAAAGGAAGGGAAATTTATGGCATGATAAGGCAAGTTAATGCAAGGCATGGCATGGAAAGGTATTACATGGAAAGGGTATTGCATGGCAAGGTAAGGCATGGCATGGGTATATTTTAAGGCAGGGTATATTTTAACAACATTCCAAATATTTTAATAGTAGTCAAAATGAATCCAAAATTATTCCTTTTACATACCTATGGTCATTCAATCATACCATTGGGATCACTTCTAATACTAACGGTATCCATTAACGTCTTGTGCTCAGATTAAGGTAAGAAGTATCGTACCTTTTATGAGTTCTTTCTTAGCATTGTTTGTAGTTGTAGGTTTGTAACAATAATCAAGTTTGTAAAGTGGTATACGACTTGACTTGGTTTATAATCTTGAAATACATAACCACCTTTCTTTCATGTTCTTTCATCTTGTGTCATATATTCTCCTTTAATAACCATCGACCCAATCAAAAATTCGATGCCTTTGGAGTTTGTTACTGATTGCATGAGGTTATACTTTCCCTATAAGCATCGTGCCAACCGATAATATGCTCCCCATTCATTATGTCTTGGGGAAACAACTACGTATGTGTGCCTGTAAAAAAATTAGATTTCCAAAATGTGAGTCCACTTAATGAACAAAGCATAAAAAAATAATTCTAGTCATTCAAAATTTAATATAAGGATTCAACGAACCTAGCAGTATGAGATATGAGACATGATAATAATTTGATTAAATACTTGATTGGTCCTCCTCCAATTGGGATAATTCCATTGTTATATGTTAACCAATGGAGATTGATACACGATCCCATCTATCAACCCAGTCTGTCGATTCACAATGATCCCATTCATTACTACCACATGGACCACATAAGAAAGAGAGTTTTCTCGTCCATATTTCAACTATTGCAATGTCTGATATTCTAACTTAATGGAATCAATGAGTTCCATAGATTGTTTTCCATTCATACCACTATGATTGATCTACATCGACCACCTCCAAAAAATATAAATGTGCATGTCCTTTCTTGTGTGATTGGTCTTCACAAGTTCCTGTTCCTTATTTCGTTATTGAAGAACACCATTCAACAATGTATTTTTCATATCAAATGAGGGAAGTAGTTGTGAACTTCATTTCTTGCCTATGTAATGCTCTTTTTATGCATGCACCTACTCCATCATGCTCCCATTTCCCGTTCCCAGAATCAAAATAGTTCCCAATGTGTGGTACCTTTAGTTTTTTTTGAAACATATACAACCATTGAAATACACAAGATTTTTTGAACTGGCCTGCACAACCATCTGACCAAATCTAATGTTGATCCATATGTATGTTCTTCTCTTTAAGGTTATTGTAGAACAAATGAAAAAAATGTTGTATTTAGGATAAGTCATGGCTGACCTGCTCTGACTGATAATATTGGCTTTGAATCTCATTTTGTGGTTGAAGGGTGTAGTTCTCAGCAAAATCAACCACTGATAACACAATACCAACAAGAAATGTATCTATGGATATTCTAAAATGCTCTTCCTTCCTTCGAGCCACATGGACATGCTGAACATAATGTCGTGTATTTTTTATGAAGTCCTTCATGAAGTCACAAACGCATACTTGGGAAGTAACCAATTGTATCGTTTTTCTTTCTTTTCCTCCATCAATATCATATGTCACATATTTAAATATTTTCAAGGAAACCTCCTTCCTCCCCAATTCATACTCATCACTTACATGGATGCACTTTCTTAGTAATGTCATTCCACCGTACCTAAGTCATGTCCCATCTAAGCATGTTTTTTTATAAAATGTAAAACCCTATGGCCTTGTAAACAATATGTTGTGAATAAAGTCTCTAGATGACGGAGGCGAAAATATAACTTGGCATTCCTGCAAAAGGTTGTTATGAAAAACACTAAAAATATATATGTATGTGTCATAATAATAACCATACTCAATGTGATATCTATAACAACATGTGTTACAAATTGTGTTTATTTGAACATACCAAGGATTGCATTTATGGAAAGATATTTGGCCTAAGTTAAGTGCATTATGTACTATTTTAAATATCTCATTAAATTATGTTTGTGTAATGTCAACACAATGTTTAATATTGGGTTCACGGTGGGATACCTCAAAAAAGATATCCAAGGTGGCTACCAGAAGAAGTTCCAGAAAAAAAATATAAAGACAATGATCTTCTAAAACCACCATCATTTTTGTCAAAGTTTCTCATTGCATGCGTTTACAACATTAAATGAGGGTTATGAGTTTTGATCTAGACTTAGCATTGTTGTGTTTTTCTCCAAAGATATATCAAGATAATGAGTTGTGTTGCATGTCTAGACTCTTGGTAGAAGTTTTAAGTTATTGAAACTTTTTCAAAAGTAAAACAAGCTGCTACAGGAAAGTTCGCAACACCTCGAATCATTGGCACTGCGAACTGGTTGTTTTAGGATAGTTTGAGCGCTGCACTGCGAACTCAGTTTTTGTAGATTTTTTAGGGAAAGGAAATTTCTAGTTGTCAAAGGAAGCCCATAATAGCACTCAACGAAGCAGTTTCTCTTTGGAAGGCCACCTTCCTCAAGAATTTGCACACTTATGGATACATCATCACTTTTATTAAACACTGTTATATATGCTTCCAACATTCTCCTTTAAAATAACATTTTTTTCTTCTTGGTTGTATGCTTGTTGCCACACTTTCCTTAGGCATAGGATCCTATGAGGAAGTTGAGGGGTGGATTGTGAATCTGGCATTGATAGGTTTATCTAGTTAAAGGGAATTATAATACTAAAGAGGGTTCAAATGCTGTGACAGAAAAAGTCTTATTTTTGTATTGTCTTTTGTAGCAGAGTTCTCTCCTAATGTATGGACCAGATCCAAGATACTTTTAATGGTGGAAATCAATCTTAATTCTCATTATCATCTTTTTTTGTCTCACTTTGATATCAACATATGTTGAAATATTCATCTGAATGTTGTTTCTTTATTGCAATAAAGGATTTATCGTGATATTGTATGCAAATTTATCAGATTTATTTTCTCTTTGAATTTAAGAGTTTCTTATTCAAATGTGATTTCTTTCATGTGTGTGTCAGA
>JASDQU011402319.1:11796-26428 GCA_032191745.1 Picea mariana
AACTACACATTTTGTTGCCAAACTCTGACTCTGTTTATAGTTTGGTTGTAGTGAGTAAAAAAAACAACGTTTAGGGCCCCAAAACTACCCTAAAAGTACAACAAGATGTGTTGACATGAAAACATACAAAATAAGCCAGTTGGATTATACGAGAGGCCACCGGTATCCACCTGGAAAATGTGTGAGGCTTCAGACATCCCCAGAAGTGTAGAGCCCACAATTACAAAGAATTACAGAAGAATGTGCTGAACAAAAATGGACAAGAGGAGCCAATAGGAATAGGTGGGTGGCCACCAATATCCACCTGGATCAATCCTCCCCCCTTAGGAAGACATGGTCTCCACTGCGTTGAGTTCCCCCATCAGGTGAGGAAACTTCTGCTGGATTTGGCCCCAGGTGAGCCACTTGCCTTGGTGTAGGAGTTTCCTTGCCTTGACAACCCGATAAAGTTGGATCCTCTGCTAGTGAGTTCCCTTGACTTGTGTGTCCACTATCTGATCAGTGGATGTTTGTTCCATGTAATCAGGTTTGAGCTATGTTGGTGTCAGTTGTTCTGCGATCTCTGAGGTGTCCAATAATGGTGGAAAATATGGTCGAAGGAGGTCCACATTGAGCACTAGATGCAGGCCAAGGAAGGGTGGAGAGTTGAGCTCAAAATCATTGCTACCCACAACCTCGGTGATACTGTAAGGCCCATAGTGAAGTGGGCGAAGCTTCCGATGGGGCCCCGTGAGACGCTCCTTCTGCAAATGTAACCAAACTTTATTGCCAACCTGAAACTGGTGTGGTACCCTGTGTTGATCATGGCATTGCTTGTACTTAGCATGGGATTTCTACAAAATCTCATGGACCTGTTGGTGGATGTGCTGAATCTGCTCAATGAATCATGTGGATTTTTCGATCTCAAAATGATCATGGAAAGAGTATGTTTGTGCGGTGGTAAGAGGAAGTGCAACATCAATGGGTCCCAAGGGTTGGAATCCCAGTCCCACCTGAAATGGCCTAATGTCGGTGGAGCCATGGAGAGCCCTGTTGTAACTATGTTGAAAATAGGGGAGACTCTCATCCCATGTACGTGGATGCTTAGAATTGTACATGCGTGGGATCTGCACAATCATCTGATTGACGAACTCTATTTGGTCATCGGTTTGGGGGTGGAAAGTAGTGGATTTTGTGAGCTTGGTGTCCAACAGAGACCAAAGACTCGACCAAAATGTGTTGAGGAACCTATTGTCCCGATCGGAGATGATGGTCTGTGGTATCCCAAAGTGGACCCACACTCGTTTGAAGAAAAGCTTGGAAGTATTTGCCGCTGTGATATTCTTCTTACCGGTTGTGAGGATGGCCATCTTCGAAAATCGATCAATCACCATAAATACGCAATCATTTCCTTGCTTGGTGGATGACAAGCAAGACATGTAATCCATTGAGATGGATTCTCAAGAATTCTTGAGAATAGGAAGAGGGGTGTATAAGACTTTCTTCTTGATGGTTGGCTTGGTAATGGCACATGCAATGAAAGATATGATATGCTTTTTGACGTCCTGTCGAAGCTTTGGCCAATAAAAAAAATTCTGAAGAACGACCACAGCTTTATCCATGCCAAAATGTCCTGCCACCCGACTGTAGTGGGCTTCTCAAATCCGCTTTGCACGCTTTCTTGTAGGAACACAGAGATGGCCCAGGTGGCATAAGAGTTCATCCTGAATGTGAAAATTAGTGACAATTGCACCTGTACCCAAGAGTTGATAGGTGGTGGTGAAGTTGACAACGTTGGGGCCACTGAGATGCTTCATGTTCACAGGAATGGAGCACAGTGGTGAGTGTAGCCACAAGAGGCCGATTGAGGCAATAATCAACACGATTAGAGATACATGTCTTATACTTGATGTTGAGATGGAACTGTTGTAGGTAGGTGGACCATTTCTGATGGCATTCGTTATGCAATTTCTCCTACGTTTATATGAACTGCAAAGGCTTGTGATCAGTGTGTATGATCATCTCTTTTCCCATAATGTAATTTTTCTATTGATGACATGCTTGTACAATGAAATACATTTCCTTGTCATAGGTGGGGTATTTTCGGACAGTATCAGAGAGTGTCTCACTATGGTATGCCATTGGATGCCCGTGTTGAGTGAGAACTACGCCCACAGCATAGTCAAATGCATCAGTCTCAATCTCGAATGGTTGTTGCAAATCGGGCAAGGAGAGTAATGGAGCTTAGCACAAGTGATGCTTCATATCATTGAATTCTCGTTGATGCTCCTTCCCCCACATGAACTTGGCCCTACCACCACCCTTGGTCACCTGGATAAGGGCCCATGCAATATGGGAGAACCCCAACACGAACCGTTAGAAAAATTTGGCTAGTCCCAAGAAGCTTCGAATCTCAGTCAATGTGTTCGATGTTGGCCAGTCACAGATGACTTGGATCTTAGTTGGATCAACATGCACCCCATGCTCATCAACAATGTATCCCAAGTATTGGACCATGTTCATGCCAAAAGAGCATTTTTCCAAGTTGGCATATAGCTTGTGTTGCCGCAGAGTGCTCAAAATATGTTGAATATGTCGCATGTTCTCCTCCCACGTTCTATTGAAGATGAGGATGTCATCAAAATATACCACCACAAAGGATTTGGTGAAGGGTCTCAATACATCATCCATCAACCTCATGAAAGTGGCTAGTGCATTTTTTAAGCCAAAGGGAATGACTAACCATTCGAAGAGACCTTCTTTAGATTTGAAGGTTGTCTTCCATACATCAGTTGGTTCGATGGGAACCTGGTGGTAGCCAGACTTTAGGTCAATCTTACTAAATAACTTTTCCCCTTTGAGTTGGTCAAAAAGGTCATCAATCCTGGGAATGGGGTATCGGTTCCTGAATGTGATTTTGTTTAAGGCTCTGTAATCAATGCGGAGTCGCCAAGTCCAGTCCTTCTTCTGCACTAATATAATTGGGCTTCTACAAGGGGAGGAGTTGGGTCTAATGTGCCCCTTTTGAAGAAGTTCTTGGATCTGACGCCTGATTTCATCATTTTCCATCAGCGAGCGATGATAGACTGGTTCATTAGGTATAGGTGTATTGGGGGTTAGATCAATTGGATGCTTGACCTGGCAGTGTGTCGGTACCTCGGTAGGTGAGGAGAATATGTCTTTGTATTCTTCAATGATCCCATCCACTTGCTTATATTGCAAAGAGAGTCTATGTGTAGAGGCCACAGATGTGGCAGTGACCTTCTACTTACTGTGAGCACGGATCACAAAGAAGATGAACTTCCCGGTCTATGATATGACCTTACTGCATTGCTTAGTAGAGATTAAAGAAATAGCAGTAGGAAACGCTACCTTTGGTATCCTGTACAATTGTATACCCAAAGTAATAATAAAAATGCAGGATCTAGACTCATACACAGCATGACGCTTCCACAAATATGGTTGTCATAAAAGAACAACATAAACTTCAAGGGGAGCAATATCACACAGTGCCTCATCCTTGAAAGGCTTGATGTCATAGGGCAGATGAAACTGTTGGATGACACGGAGATCTCTTCCTTGGCAAAGCTAGTTGATGGTGTAGGGATACGAGTGCGGTGTCATTGGCAGGTTCGGACTTGATGACCTCTGCTGAAATTAGGTTCTTATGACTACCACTATCGACAATGAAATGAAGCGAAGCCCCCTTTACCCACATCTGCGAGTGAAAGACGAGTTCCCCTTCCTCTGGTTCTTCTGGTTCACTTGGCCGGACTTTGGTGGTAGCGACAGTGGCACTGGGTTCAACATCGATATTTTGCTTCCCTCCTTTAGGATTTGATTCGGAATCAGAATCGACCTTTGACTCAGAATCCTTCAGTTCGACCATGAGGGATTTCTTGGAGCGACATTCTTCAGTGTTGTGCCAAGGGCTTTTATGGTACTCACACCATTTTCCCATGTCCTTCTTCATCTTCTCATTTCCCTTCTTGTGTTGTGCCTTGGACTGGTTGTCCCAAGGGAGATCATATCGACTTGGTCCCTTTCTGTGTGGTTTGGGGTTTCCTTTTCCCTGCTTCAGCTATGAGGGGTTTCAGATCCAAACTCTCGCCTTTTCTACTTAAACTTCTACTCAATCTTGACAATGTATCTATGAGTCGTTCCCAATGAGGCGATGTCCATAAACTCCATTTATGTTTGAATGTATCTATGCAAACAACCATAGTATTTGAGCACCATATGACGCTCAGAGTCTTTGATACCCAATTTGGTGCGTAGGGTATGGAAAATATTGGTGAAATATGGTACTGTCTGGTCCCTTTCTTGACGTAGGGTGGTCCATCTGGTGTACTGGTCCTCGTAGCTTCCAACAGGATAGTATTGTTATTTAATGGAATCCCGGAAGGAATCCCATGTAGGGGCCACCACAAATATTGCAGATTCATCCATGGCCCTTCGCTCAGAGTAAGCATCCCACCAGTCTTTAACATGGGGAACGGCCTTGAGGAGTGCAAAAGTGATCTTTTCCCTATCGAAAAAATTTTGGACTGAAAAATACCCTTCGAGAAAATTCAACCATTTATCTACAGAATCCGCATCTATCAGTCCTTCAAATAATGGAATATCAAATTTTACTTGTACCTTGAAGGGGTTTGCATGGCCGCTTAATGAAGATGCTTCTCCTGTGGGCAGTCCTCGAAGTTTCTGCGCGAAGTTGTCTGTCATTTTGTTCCTTTGTCGTGCGAGGGCTTCCTTGAGCAACATTTTAATAGGATCTCCTCCTCCATCATCTTTCTTTTTGTCCCCCATGGGTTGTTGTCAGGCTCAGCGTGACCAATCTTGTAAACGCTCGATCAGTTCGAGTCCCAACTTCTTGTACCCAGATCTTGTCAAGGAAATGCACAAAGAAAAATAAATGAAGAGTATAGAACTTTGATACCACTGATCCGAATTTAGGAGTGAAACAAATTGATTAACATACATAATACAATAAACATGGAGATATGAATAATAACACAGATATCCAGTGAACAATATCTTCTATTGAATAATGAAATAGGTTGAAATTGTAAAATTGTAGAATTGAAACACTTGCTCGAATGGTGGTAGCTATCTCTGAAAAGAAATGTGGCTGCTACGTGCATCCGTTTGAGCAGAATGGATCAAAATGAGACTCCAGAGGACTTTTTGATATTACTCATGAATGCCAAAACCCTAGACATCCAAAAACTTAACCCTAGAAGGTGAAATTCCAAAAGTAATGTGGGCCCCTATGGGTAAGTTGGTGTAAGTTGGTACCTCAACTTCCCAGGTTCGTAACTTTTGCATACGACCTCCATTTTAGGTGTGTGATAGCCTGTTGGAAAGGTATTTCAGATAGATACACATTCTGTTGTCAAACTCTAACTCTGTCTACAGTTTGATTGTGGTCAGCCAAAAAAACAAAGTTTAGGTCCCTAAAACGGCCCTAGAAGTACAACGAGATGTTCTGATATGAAAACATACAAAATAGGTTAGTTGGATTAGGCGAGAGGCCACCAGTATCCACCTGGAGGATGTGTGGTGCTTCAGAAAGCCCCAGAAGTGCAGAACCCACAATTACAAAGAAGTACAGAAGAACCTGTTGAAAAAAAACAGACAAGAGGAGCCAGTAGGAATAGGTGGGTGGCCACCAATATCCACCTGGATCAATCCTCCCCCCTTAGGAATAAATGGTCTCCATTTCATTGAGGTCCCCCATCAGGTGAGGAAACGTCTACTGGATTTGGCCCCGGGTGAGCCACTTTCCTTGGTGTAGGAGTTGCCCTGCCTTGACAACCCGATAAATCTGGATCCTCTGTTGGCGAGTGCCCTTGACCTGTGTGTCCACTATCTTATTAGTGGACGCTTGTTCCATTTAGTCAGGGTTGAGCTCTGTTGGTGTAAGATATTCTGTGATATCTGAGGTGTCCAATAATGGTGGAAAATATGGTCGAAGGAGGTCCACATTGAACAATGGATGCAGGCCAAGGAAGGGTGGAGTGTTGAGCTCAAAAGCGTTTCTACCCACACCCTTGGTGATAGTGTAAGGCCCATAGCAAAGTGGTCGAAGCTTCCGATGGGGCCCCGTGAGACGCTCCTTCTGCAAATTTAACCAAACTTTGTCGCTAACCTAAAAGTGGTGTGGTACCCTGTGTTGATCATGGCGTTGCTTGTACTTAGCATTGGATTTCTACAAAATCGCCTGGACCTGTTAGCAGATGTGTTGTATCCGCTCAATGAATATTGTGGCTTTGTCGATCGCAAAATGATCATGGGAAGAGTTTGTCTGTGCGATGGAAAGAGGAAGTGCAACATCAATGGGTCCCAAGGGTTGGAATCCTAGACCCACCTGAAATAGTCTATGGTCAGTGGAGCTATGGAGAGCCTTGTTGTAACTGTGTTGAACATATGGGAGACTCTCGTCCCATGTACGTGGATTCTTAGAATTGCACATGCATAGGATGTGCACAATCATCCGATTGACGACCTATGTTTGGTCGTTAGTTTGGGGGTGGAAAGTAGTGGATTTTGTGAGCATGGTGTCCAACAGAGACCAGAGACTCGACCAAAATGTGTTGAGGAACTTGTTGTCCCGGTCGGAGATGATGGTCTGTGGTATCCCAAAGTGGACCCACACTCATTCAAAGAAGATCTTGGAAGTATCTGTCGTTGTGATATTCTTCTTGCAGGCTGTGAGGATGGCCATCTTCGAAAACCGATCAACGACCACAAATATGCAGTCATTTCCTTGCTTTGTAGATGACAAGCTAGACATGTAATCCATTGAGATGGATTCCCAAGGCTTCTCAGGAATAGGAAGAGGGGTGTATAATCCTTGCTTCTTGATGGTTGGCTTGGCAATGGCACAAGCAGTGCAAGATTTGATATACTTGTTGATGTCCTGTCGAAGCTTTGGCCAATGAAAAATGTTTATGTAGAATGACCATAGTTTTCTCCACGCCAAAATGTCCTGCCACCCGACTATAGTGGGCTTCCCAAATCATCTTTGCACGCTCACTTGTAAGAACACAGAGATGGCCCAGGTGGCATAAAAGTCCATCTTGAAGCTAAAAATAGGTGACAGTTGCTCATGTACCCAAGATCTAATAGGTTGCGGCGAAGTCTGGATCTTGTTGATAAAGTTGGGGCCACTGAGATGATTCATTTCCACATGAATGAAGCAAAGTGGTGAGTGTAGCCACAGGAGGCCGACTGAGGTAGACATCGACATGATTGGATATACTTGTCTTATACTTGATGTTGAGATGGAACTGTTGCAGGTAGGTGGACCACTTCTGATGGTGGTCATTCTACAATTTCCCCTGTGTTTTTATGAATTGCAGAGGCTTGTGATCAGTGTGTATGATCGTCTATTTTCCCATAATGTAATGTTTCCATTGAAAACAGGCTTGTACAATGGAATAAATCTCATTTTCATAGGTGGGGTATTTCTAGACAATATCAAAGAGTGGCTCACTATGGTATGCCACTAGATGCCCGTGTTGAGTGAGAACTGTGCCCATAGCATAGTCAGATGCATCAGTCTCAATCTTGAATGGTTGTTGCAGATCGGGCAAGGAGAGTACTGGAGCTGAGCACAAGTGATGCTTCATATCATTGAATGCTCATTGATGCTCCTTCCCTCACCTGGAATTGGCCCTACCACCACCCTTGGTCACCTAGATAAGGGCCCATGCAATATGGGAGAACCCGAACATGAACCGTCGGTAAAATTTGGCTAGTCCCAAGAATCTTCGATGCTCAATCAGTGTTGTCGGGGCTGGCCAGTCATGGATGAATTGGATCTTAGTTGGATCAACATGTACCCCATGCTCATCAATAATGTAGCCCAAGTATTGGACCATGTTCATGCCAAAAGAGCATTTTTGCAAGTTGGCATATAGTGTGTGTTGCCGCATAGTGCTCAAAACCTGTTGAATAGGTAGCATGTGTTCCTCCCACATTCTGTTGAAGATGAGGATACCATCCAAATATACCACCACAAAGGAGTTGGTGAAGGGTCTCAATACATCATCCATCAACCTCATGAAATTGGTTGGTGCATTTGTTAAGACAAAAGGCATGACTAACCATTCGAAGAGACCTTCTTTAGATTTGAAGGTTGTCTTCCATACATCAGTTGGTTTGATGGGAACCTGGTGGTAGCTATAATTTAGTTCAATATTGTTGAATAACTTTTCCCCCTTGAGTTGGTCAAGAAGGTCATCAATTCTAGGAATGGGGTATCGATTCCTGACTGTGATTTTGTTTAAGGCTTTGTAATCAATGCAAAGTCGCCAAGTCTTGTCCTTCTTCTGCATCAGTACAATCGAGCTTTCGCAAGGGGAGGAGTTGTGTCTGATGTGCCCCTTTTGAAGAAGCTATGTGATCTGACGAATTCTTTTGTCATTTTTCATCAATGAGCGACGATAGACTGGTCCATTAGGTAGAGGTGCGTCGGGATTCAAATCAATTGGATGCTTGACTTGGCAGTGTGTCAGTACCCCAGTAGGTGAGGAGAATATGTCTATGTATTCTTCCACGATCCCATCCACTTGCTTTTGTTGCAAAGAGAGGCTCTGTGTAGAGGCCACAGATGTGGCAGCGACCTTTTTCTTATTGTGAGAACGGATCACAAAGAAGATGAACTTCCCGGTCTGTGAGATGACCTTACTGCATTTCTTAGCAGAGATTAAAGAAATAGCAGTAGGCGGCACTACCTCTGGTATCCTGTACAATTGTCAAACCAAAGTAATAATAACACTGTGGGGTCTAGACTCATACACAACATGATGCTTTCACAAATATGGTTGTCCTAAAAGAACATCACAAACTTCAAGGGGAGAAATATCACACAATACCTCATCCTTGAAAGGATTGAGTTCGTAGGGAAGACGACATTGTTGGCTAACACGAAGATCTCTTCCTTGGCGAAGCTAGCCGATGGTGTAGGGTTGTGGGTGCGGTGTCATTGGCAGGTCCAGCCACTTGACAACCTCTGTTGAAATCAGGTTCTTCTGACTACCACTATCGATAATGAAATGAAGTGGAGCCCCCTTTACCCACATCTGTGAGTGAAAGAGGAGTTCCCCTTCCTCAGGTTCTTCTGGTTCACTTGGCCGGACTTTGGTGGTAGTGAAAGTGGCACTGGGTTCAACATCGATAATCCACTTCCCTCCTTCAAAATTTGATTCGGAATCAGAATTAGCCTTTGACTCAGAATCCTTCAATTCGACCATGAGGGACTGCTTGGAGCAACATTCTTCGGTGTTGTGCCAAGGGATTTTATGGTACTCACACCATTTTCTCATATCCTTCTTTATATTCTCATTGCCCTTCTTTTGTTGTAGCTTGGAATGGTTTTTCGGAGGGCGATCATCTCGACTTGGTCTCTTGCTATGTGGGTTGGGGCTGCCTTTGCCCTGTTTTGGCTGTGAGGGGTTTGAAGATCCAAACTCTCACCTTTTCTACTTAAATTTATGCTCGATCTCGACAACGTATCTATAAGTCATTCCCAATGAGGTGATGTACAAAAACTCCATTTCTATTTGAATGTATCTATGCAAACAACCATGGTATTTGAGCACCAGATGACGCTTAGAGTATTTGATACCTAATTTGGTGCATAGGGTATGGAAAATATTGGTGAAATCTGGTACTGTCTGGTCCCTTTCTTGACGTAGGGTGGTCCATCTAGTGTACTGGTCCTCATAGCTTCCAACATGGTAGTACTATTATTTAATGGCGTCCCGGAAGGAATCCCATGTAGGGGCCACCACAAATATTGCAGATTCCTCCACGGCCCTTTGCTCAGAGTAAGTATCCCACCAGTCTTTAACATGGGGAATGACCTTGAGGAGTGCAAAAGTGATATTTTCCCTATTGAAAAAATTGTGGACCGAAAAATACCCTTCAAGAAGATTCAACCATTTATCTACAGCATCTGCATCTATCACTCCTTAAAATAATGGAATATAAAAATTTACTTGTATCTTGAAGGGGGTTGCATGGTCGCTTGATGAATATACTTATCCTGTGGGCAGTCGTCGAAGGATCTGTGCGAAGTTGTCCATCATTTCATTCCTTTGTTGCGAGAGGGCTTCCTCGAGCAACATTTTAATAGGATTCCCTGCTCCATCATCTTTCTTTTCGTCCATCGTGGGTTGTTGTTGGGCTTGGCGCGGCCAATCTTATAATGGCTAGATCGGTTCGAGTCCCAACTTCTTGTACCCAAATCTTGTCGGGGACATGCACGAAGAAAAATAAATGAAGAGTAGACCTCTCTGATACCACTGATCCAGATTTAGGAGCGGAAATAACTGATTAACATACTAAATACAATAAACAAAGAGATATGAATAATAACACAGATATCCAGTGAACAATATCTTCTATTGAATAATGAAATAGGCTGAAATTGTAAAACTACAGAATTGAAACACTTGCTCGAATGGTGGTAGCTATCTCTGAGAAGAGATTTGGTTGCTATGCGCATCTGTCTGAGTAGAATGGATCACAATGAGGCTCTAGAGGCCTTTTTTATATTACTCATGAATTCCAAAACCCTAGACATCCAAAAAACTAACCCTAGAAGGTGAAACGCCAAAAGTCATGTGGACCCCTATGGGTAAGTTGGTACCTCAACTTCCCAGGGTCGTAACTTTTGCATACGACCTTCGTTTTAGGCGCGTGATAGCCCGTTGGAAAGGTCTTTCAGAGAACTACACATTTTGTTGTCAAACTATAACTTTTTCTACATTTTGATTGTGGCGATCCAAAAAAACAACGTTTAGGGCCCCAAAATGGCCCTGGAAGTACAACAAGATGTGTTGACATGAAAACATACAAAATAAGCCAGTTGAATTAGGAGAGAGGCCACCAGTATCCACCTGGAGGATGTTTGGGGCTTCAGACAACCTCGTAAGTGTAGACCCACAATTACAAAGAAGTACAGAAGAACGTGCTGAACAAAAACGGACAAGAGGAGCCAGTAGGAATAGGTGGGTGGCCACCAATATCCACCTGGATCACTCGTCGTTTTTAGTGGATCATGAAAAATCACATCTTTGGAAATAATGAACTTTTTATTTACCTCATCATAAAGACGATATGCCTTGGTGGTATTTGAGTACCCCAAGAAGATTCACTTTCGACTCCTTGCACCTAGTTTGTTTCTTTTCTCCTTAGGAATTAAGGCATAACATGTGGAACCAAAAACCCTAATATGCCTCATTAAAGGAATTCAATCATACCCCATTTCATAAGGAGTCTTGTTCCCAAGATCATGAGATGGACTTGTGTTTCTTAAATACATTGCAAAGATAATTTCATTATCCCAAAACATCAACTTCACATTCTTTAAAAATAGCATTGAATTTACCATATTCAAGAGCGTCTCATTCATTATTTATGCTACACCATTTCATTAATGATTGTATGGAATAGTGGTTTGATGCTTAATCCCATGTTGGCGAAGATAGCTTTCATACTCATCAGAATTACATTCCCCTCCATCATCGGTACAAAGAGTGTCAATACAATAGTGTGCTTCATTTTTATTCCATGCATGAAATTTTTAAATGTTTCAAATGCTTGAGATTTATGTTTCAACAAATAAACCCAACACATCTTGATGTAATCATCTATAAAAGTCATGATATATTTATTACCAAAAGAAGATGTGACATGCATGGGGCCACACAAGTCAGAGTGTATCAACTCTAGCTTTCTACATGCTCTTGAAGTGGAATCATGAAAAGGTTGCTTATTATGTTTACCAAAGATACATGAATCACATTGCTTCAAATTCCTTAGAATGGTAGGAAAACCAGAAACACTTCAACATACAAAGGCTTTCAAAATTGATGTGCCCAAATATGGCATGCCACAAGAGACTAGATGACAATGTACCTTCATCATGGTGAGAGAGGTATGAAAAAATTTTGTGCATGTGTAGATGTCCCTTTCATCTTCAACAATATCTCATCCCCCCATCCTGTCATGATGACCATGTTGTCAGAATACCTCCTTATTTCAACTTTTCCATAAAACATGTGAATAGTATGGCCTTGATGTTGAATGTGCACAAGACACAACAAGTTCCTCCACAACTCAGGAAGATAGAGAACATCATGCAAAAGAAAATTTGAGAATCCAGGAAATTTGAGACTCATGGTGCCAATTCCCATAGGTTTGAGGCTAGATATATCTACAAAGTGTATTGTACCCTCTACATTTTCATTCAATTCCTCAAAGAAGTTTCTCCAAAAATTCATGTGGCAAGTAGCACCAATGTCAAGAAATAATGTATCTATCCAAGAAGAAAATGAAGTTTTGAACAAATCTTCACTTACACCAATATTTTAATGAGAAATAACGAAATGAGTAGATTTAGGAGATTTACCTTTTTCTTCCTTTTGTTAATGCTTTTCTTTGATCTTCTCCCATGGGATCCTACATGTATTTTCCTCATGTCCATTGTTGCCACAATGAACACAATGAAGATCAAATCTCTCACCTTGATTATGCCTGCATGCCCTACCTCTGAAATACTCTTTCCACATATTCTCTTACTACCTTATCCTCTATAAGAATCATGTGATCGATTATTCCCTTTTTGAGCAAAGCATGCAATCTCTCCAGTGGGATAAATTGTATTCTTCTCAAAATCTTTCTCACATTCTGCAATTTTCTCCACCCAAGAGTCAAAATCAAGGGACTTCAATTGGCCACTAGCTTGAAGTGATTCAAGATTATGAGAATGTGTGGGGTAGAGGACCTTGATGAAGTCCATAAGAGGAATTTCTATCTTCATGCGAGTAACATTAATGTTTTTCATGATGGCTTTAATTTTGTATGTTAAATTCATAGGATCATTTTCCTTCAACTCTAGGTTGAAGAACATCAACAACAATTGAATTAGCTCCAATTATGAATGTGAATTATACAAATATTTCAACTTCTTCAAATCACCCCAAGAATATGTGATAGATCTCATGTGCCAACTCACCTCTTCACTTACAGAAACAACAATCAAGGCATATGTTATCTTATCTTTATCCGTCCATATTGCAAGCTCTTTATCTACTATAGGTTTGATAGGTGAAATATCTTTGTCACAAATGCCATCCCAAAGATCATCAAAGATAAGAGATGCTCGATCTTTCTTGACCACTCTGGATAAGTTTATTTTCCATTGAGAACCACATCAACTCTTGTTACAAGAGAATTCATTTTCATGAATATGGAACAAACCAATTGTGATTGGATAATACAAGGATCCAAAAAGTCTCAAAACAATTATTAGGGAGGTTGGAAAACCCTTTGAATAATATTCAAATCTCCATGTTTGCAATAGATGTATTTAATCCCATAAAGTTTTTATGTATGTAGAATTCAATCAACTTGTCAGTTGATGAGTTTAAAACCTGTGAATGACGAGGATCAATACAAGGTTTACTCACAAAAAATATGGCCTCACCACTTTGTAGTATGCATGGTACCATGAAATTTCGTAGGAAGAATGGTTTCAAGAAGCCAAGCATTTTCTTAAGCATCGTATGTCATCAATTATCTTGCAATGAAGGTATATAAGTGTCCATAAGAAACTAAGGACAACATGAATGATGGCTCATGAAAAGGTATGACTTTGCTTGCTCTATATCTTCCTCCATCAGGTTTATCTATGTTGTGGAAGGGAAAGACAACCAAAATGCATAATTTGGCTTTTGGCACAACTAGGACCTATTATGAAAACAAGAGGGAACTCACCAACGGTATTGAGAGAGGACTGCCAATGGTATTGATAATTCCAACATCCTTGAGAAAGGAATGTCAATGGTCTTGAGAATGCCAACAATATTGAGAGAGGAATGTCAATGATCTTGAGAATGACAATTAGTTGGTTTGTCTCCCACTATGGTCTCTTGGTCAAGAGCATGTCCTATTTTCGTATCACTTCCAATCATGGTTGGGTAGGTTGGGACAACTTTGGTATAGAATCCCAAGAAGATCACGTCAAGTTGCATCCATGTTGTTGTATCACTCCCAATCGTAGTTGAAGTAGATTGGTAGATATTTGGAGTCAATACATATCCACCATTTTGTCTTCACAATTGGTTGGAACACCACCTTTTAACTTCACATGAGTGATTGTTGCAGCATCACCGCTTTCCTCCTACACACACTCTAGAATATTTTCCTACTCTAATTTTAACGATAACACATTTGAAAGAGTAATATCCACCATAAATTATTGAGTAGTTGAACTCTACGAGGTATCATCTTCCTTAGAGTTGGGTTGTGCATTGATGTTGACATGACCGTGGGAATTCACTCGCCAACTTAAAAGGAGCATGAAAATAATAACAAAAGAATAGAGGAGGTGAAGAGCGATAATAACCAAGACATTTTCAAGCCTTAGACTCTACAAAAATTACAAGCTTCCCAAACACTATGACAACAAAAAAATTCTCAAGGCTCTGATACCAAGCCTTGAATAACTCCAGGAAAGAATATTTATTAATGTGATCCACATATAAATATATTGAGATATGGCATTTGGTTCCATATTCCAAGAGGTTTAATAACTATTTGTATTTACCTATGACTCTTCATATTTATCCTACACCAT
>JASDQU011402320.1:0-43699 GCA_032191745.1 Picea mariana
ACATGAATATGTCCCTTTCCCATAATGATGATATCATCTTATTACATGATTCCTTGATCACATGTATAGTCTAGAGTTTTGAATATATTAATGTCTTTGTTGTGATTGGTTTGTGTTGTTGTGATTGGACGACGCAAGAGCATTGTAGCAGAGCGAGGATCAACAGAGATAAGGATATCTTTCATAAAGTAATTACATCGTCCTTCTTCTCTTGTCCATTCAATACTTTAGAACTAGGGAAAGAGTAGTATTCTGTCACAGTTTGTTCCAGATCCAGGTGGATCTGGGGAGATTGGTCTGTGTCCGCACTCACGAATTTATCCTTGAACAGCTACATTGGAAGCATGACTTCACTTAGTATTTTTATTTGTTTAGTAGTTAGAGAAGGTTTAGGAGTAAGTTTTCTTTTAGTTTTATTTATCAATTTTTCTCTTTGTAATAATGAAGTTATGAACACAAGAGGGCACACCAAAAGAACCATGATATGAATGTTGTCAGGGAAGTCCACTTTAAATCTTTTTCTCCCTGCTTTTCATTGAATATTTATTTTCAAAATCGCAGTATCATCATGAAAATTTTAAATGGAAAGTAAAGAGATAAGTAAATTTAAACTATCAAATCAATCCTGACCTAAGGTGCCACGAGTAGGACTCCACTCATCTTAATGAGAATTTTTTTATTTTTAGTCTCTTTTATTTTTAATAATAATGCTTGGTCAAAGTAACATCTTATGCATCACTATCTTAAGAAAAGAACTTGCTCGCGCATGATATTTTATATGATTTATTTCTTCCTTTATTTTACAGTGAGATGATAGTGGATAAAAAAACTCAAGTTTATCTTTGGCCAAAATCATTTCCTAAAACGTTTTATTTTGCTGTTTTGATTTTGTGTACTTCTGATTTTGAATCCCATTAATAAAATTTGATTTGGTTTGTTATTTGTTTTTGTTTTCTTTGATTATTTTGAATGATTTTTCTTCTTATCTGTCTTTTTGAATCAATGTATTTCTGACCAAAGAATTATTGTCGAAGGAAGCATTTATTTTAAGACTTGTGTTTTTAAAGCAATTTGAAATAGTTCATAGAGGTCCTGATATTAAGATATAGCTCAGACAATTGATTTTTAAGTCAATTGTCACTCTCATTTTGTCCTCAAATTATCTTTGCTAGAGTATTACACCAGAGATATGGTTTAAATCTTTGAGAATTACGATGATATTTAAACTTTTTACGCCGTCCATATTCTTAAGGAGTCACTTTTAAGTTCTTCCCCATTCWCTAGATGATTTCTTAAAGGAAATTTAAAATATTTAAACCATGATAAAAATTCCAGTTTTGAAAGAAAATAAATAACATGATCAACTATTCACCTGTATTGCAATTAACCTCCAGTATCACCCCGCTCTCTTTGTCAAAAAGAAATCTATAATTTTATTATTATTTAAAAGTGGCATAAGAGAGTTGAAAGCACTTATGTGTGGGAAGTGTGTGTAAACCCGTCGGGGTACTGAATAGGCTCGTTGGCAGTGGGCAAATACACACATGATACCAAGACAACTTCGTCGGGGTACTGAACAGGCCTGCTGGAAATGAAGCAATGTCGGGTCGAGAGATAGTAGGTATATGTTTTTAAATTAACTTTATGGAAGTATACATCATGTGGATACAACTATTGGATGGGATTAAAGCATTTGAGTAGGTTAAATGACATCCCTGTCGAGGCTATGGACGCCTGCTGGCAGCAGTGACTTTGTCAATGGTATTGAAGTTATTTTATAAACATCGTGACTCTTTGATTAAGACATTATTTCAAGTTATAATCATCTGCAAAGAAAATTCTATTGTCTGGGTATAACATTGAGCTTATCCTAATATTATATGGTCTCAAAGTGAATTTATTTCAAGGAGCTTAAATCCTTTTTCAAGTCTTATTATTTTCTTCGTAAGATGAAATATTACAAGATCAGAGATAACTGCTTCACCCAGTAAGTCACCATTTGTTGTGCCCCAACAACTCCCCCTATATTTTTACAAAATTTAAAGGGCCCCCATTCGAATCCTGATAATTATAATGAGCTATAGAATCAACATTTTCAAATAGTTCCATTCATTGGCTTGCATTGAGACAAACTTAAGACATTCACTTTAGTATGAGACATTCATTACAAAAGTATATTTCAAAAGTTAGAAACGAGCATAAAAATCTCAATTTAAACAAAACTTTAATTTTTATCAAATGTTTACTTTCGTTTAAATTATGATATTGTGTTCATTATTTTGCTCGTTAGCAAGTTTGACTATTTTGAATAATGGGTTCAATACTTCATCAAATAATATCTTGGTTGGTTTATCATTTTCATGAAATCATTTGGTGATATTAATTAATTAAATTATTTTTTCATTTTGCATCTTATTTCAAAACAATAATAATCAAAGAATTATCTATCATTTGTTTGATTTTGTAAAAGACTAAAATTAGTATATTTTCTCCATTAACTTGAAGCTTCTAGATCATATTTGAAAACAAATTATAAATAATGTTTGTTTATAAGTTATAGTTAGTTTAAATTTATTTTTTATTTTTCTAGATTTTGTTTTATTCACAATTTTTAGGTTATTAATTTAGGTTTCTTTTTGTTTCACAGATTTCTATTATCAAATATTTTATATGGATCTGATCATGGCTTGATTTTATTATCCAAATGCGTTCAAGATGATTGATCCAAAAATAATTTTGGATTGCTACAAATGATTTTATGAGCAACAACAGATAAAATTTGGAAAGGTGTCAAGATCAAACAGGTGATTTGGAAGAACTAATTACAGCCAAACCGTGAGGAATTTTAAGAAACGGTTGAAAACCCAGAACCAAAATGGACTCATTTACCTTGCGTGTAGAGATTTTCCCAAACAAATGCATGAGTTGATAGATATTTGTGTCTTGTTTAGAGGCAAATTTCAGGTGGCAGAAATTAATAGTGACGTCCAGACTGTTCATTCATTTTATAAGTATATGAGAAAGATCAGAGCCCAAGGATCCAAGAATTGGAGAGGAGGATTTTAATCCTTTCTCTTTTGTATAATATTGTTTTTGTAAACTTTTTATTTCTTTTCAAATGGAGTAATGGATGGCTGGAATCTTTGGGAGAATGAACGAATATTTTCAAAGAAGAATATGGAATTCCAGTTGGCTTAATGGCTTTTGTCCTGTAAGTAAAATGGTTTTATTTTCATTATAATATATTCATATTCTTTGAATAATTGATTATGCATTGATTTAAATAGCTTTAGTCTTTTTTATCAATACATGGTTAATTATTATCATTTATGTATTAATTTTTACAATCTTTAAAGTCTATTATCCAAACAATTTCTTCCAGGACTACAGAATGGACAAGTGATTCCAAAAACTTAATAGAACAACATATATGCATTTTGGATTTAGCCTTTTGTTTATAATGTTGTTATTTATGTTTTCTTAATCCTGTTACATGTGCAGGTCTGATATCTTTAGATTAAATGATCTATGATGTGTAGGAGGTTTATATTATAAATACCATCTATCATTTGCTCCTCAAAATACAAATGTTGTGATTATATCTTTGATTTAAATAATGAGATTTATCTATGAATTTTAACTTGAATGATAAAATGCATAGATTGCTTCCAGATTTATCTTCTTGTAATCATGTATAATTATGAGATCACAGGTATATGTTTGTGTTTCTTTTTCTGTCATAAAAACTTAAGCTGCTAATACATGTTCTAAAATTATTTAGAACAGTAATAGGGTTCATGGCAGATTTTTCTCTTGGACATGGCAATTGGATGTTCACCACTCATGCAGATGCTTGGATACACCTCACTAATTCATTAACATGATAGCTTCTTTGTATTTTTATGTCATTTGCATATTATTGAAACTACAATGTATGGTTAAGCTTTGACTATCCAGATGTTCATGTTTCATTAACTTTTTTTTTGTAAGATTCTTTAAATTTATAAAAGAAAAAAAATAAATATTTTTATGTGCTTTCTTTATCTGCTTCCTAGAAGAAATCATTTTTCACATCGATTTTCGTAAGTTTCGATTAAAACTTGCATCTTGTAAATCATGTAAATAAATGATACTTGTATATCTTCTGCTTAAATACAACTACTATAGTTACATTTGAACATATGTACATATATATAGTTCGTTTAGTAATTAGTTGGTTATTTCTCTCTTTTATTCATTTCTTTTAGGATTCTTAGATTGGCTAATGGAGCCATTACACCCGTCAGAACGAGTTACACCAAACGGCTTGGGTTATTTAGACAACCCTGGACCGGACTCGCTCTTCCAGTTGACGGACGGTCAATTTCACCCGTCAACACAACCACATCTCTTCTCAGAGATAACTACCACCATTCGATCAAGTGCTTTAGTTCTACAATTTTATAGTTTCATCCTATTTCATTTATTCAATAGAAGATATTTTTCATTGGATATCTGTGTTATTCTTCATATCCCTGTGTTTATTGTATTTAGTCTGTTAATTAGTTTGTTCTTCTCCTAAATCTAGATTAGTTGTATCAGAGCGGTCTGTTCTTCATTTATTTTTCTTCGTGCATGTCCCTGACAAGATCTGGGTACAAGAAGTTTGGAATCGAACCAATCAAGTCAACGCAAGATCGGTCATGCCGAGCCGAAAAACAACCCATGGGGGATGAAAAGAAATATGATGGAGCATGAGATCCTATTAAAATGTTTCTCTAGGAATCCCTCACATGACAAAGGAATGAAATGATGAACAACTTTTCATAGATCCTTCGACGACTACCCACAAGAGAAGCATCTTCATCAAGCGGCCATGCAACCCCCTTGAAGGTACAAGGAAATTTTGATATTCCATTATTTGAACAACTAATAGATGCGGATGTTGTAGATAAATGGTTGAATATGATCAAAGGGTATTTTTCGGTCCACAATTTTTTCGATAGGGAAAATAGTACTTTTGCAGTCCTCAAGGATGTACCCCATGTTAAGTGTTATCACTGAAAAATTGTCCATGAAATTGCACACAATGGTTGAGTAAAGACATCAAATATGACAACAATTAGTCCACCTACATCACCAAAATCCATCAAAAGGAAAAAAAAAAAAAATGCACTTGGTTCAAAAATTGAAATGCTCAAATTCACCAAAGGGAGTGCATGCATAGTGCACAGAATGCACAGGCTAACACAGCCCTCAACGTGCACTATGCTTAAGATGCGCGACTGTCTATGAGAAAAGTTGCACACTCCTATGAACGACAAATTTATGAATCTTTTCAGCCTCTCAACCACTTCTATTCCGAACCCCAACATGATTTGACACTCATATCTGAGCGAAATCTAGCTTGGAGGTTGGTCAAGGACTAGAGAGTGCCCTAAAAGGCCCCGTGTTCACACTATGAACTAGTTGTATATTTCCATGAATGGATGCTATAAATAAGTGCCATGGGTGTGCTAGAAAAATAATAACTTCAAGGTATTGTTATGTTGCAAGAATTCTTCTTTGAGAATCCTCTTTTCTCTTTGAATCATTCAAGCACCATTGCAATAGGCCATTCCACTCACCTCTTGAGGGAATTGGCATTGTATTTCTTCACCATTTTCATTTCTTCCATTGTATGAAGAAAATAACTCTCTATTAGGGAACTTGAGAGCCATCCCAGGGAGGAAGGGGGGATTCATAAGTCCCTGCCTTTCTCTACGGTGTTTATCCTATCAATATATTGATCCATTGGTAGCTATATATTGGTCATTTTTTACTTTCATGGTTCTAGTTCTTCAAGCTTCTCTAACATTTATTTCTTATTTGTTTTTAGTTTTTTATTTCTTTATTTCATGTTTATTTGGTTCTCTAATCAACTCACAAACTTTTGTCTTGTTTAGCTTTCTTAATTAACCATGCAAGTGTTGTGTTTTTGCTCACCCATGTGACAAAACTAACACAACATTAAGGATTGGTGGGATACTTACTCTGAGAAAAGGGTCGTAGAGGAATCTACAATATTTATAGTGGCCCTTGTTACACATTATTTTGGTCACCTCAGTGATCAACTAGAAACATGTGTTTATGTTCCCTGAAAATATTAAAAGAAGACTTTCTCCACGAGAAAAGTGATTTGCTTTCCTCTTTCAAAAACTATATAAAGGAAGATCATCGCACTCTGCTATATGCATGAGGTGTGATGATGCCTGATCATCGCACTATACCCTAAAACTGGACTACGACGTCGTCGCAGGTTGCTTGTGCATAGGGTGCGACGATGCTTAAAGCATAGGAAAAGTCTGAATTCACGAATGTTCTAGAAGGGAATATTCTAGAAGATGAGGTGGCCTCCAATCAGTTTGGATCTCACTTACTTCTCTAATTTAGTGGGATCTTCCTAATCTCCTCATCTGTCTCTCTTTCACACTATATAAAGAGAGATCTCTCATGGAAAAGGCTAAGGTTGAATAGGATAAGATTTGTGTGGAGAGTTCTACTTCAGATTATGCTTGAGAGCTTTGCTTTAGTTCTTCAAGTCAGATTGTGTATCTTCTTCATTCAAGGCCTTGGAGAAAAAGGTATGTGTTGACGCAAAGAGGCATCGAAAGGGGACCTTGCAACATCAAGGCATGGGTTGTATTCTCCACTTTCTATTCATTTAATACAATAATACATTTATTCCCTAGAAAAACATCTTGTCTGTTGTTGTATAATTCCTTGATCATATACATAGACTTCATTAGAATACATATATCTTTGTTTTCCCTCTCTGTTCGTTTGTGATTCTCGGACATGGTTACTATTCTTCAAAACCAAGAAAGGAGCTACAAGGACGACACTAGCGAGGATCAAGCGTCGTTTAAAAGGTATGTCACTTGTACCTCACTAAACTAGTTCATATGATAATGAAGTTTAAGGCGAAGTGTGTATTTTGTTTTGTTTTGTTCTAGTTTCCCGTGGAAGTTAGGGAGATCTGTTTGTGTCTGCACTTACCGATTAATCCGATAACAAAATTGGCGACCATAATGGGGATACAAATTTCTTTTGTTTTTTTTCCTCTTGTTTTCTTTTAGCTTACCTTATTTTGTTTAAATTCATGCTCTGAGTCTGTGGGTGATCCACCTGGACTCCCTAGGTCTGAAGGTTCAATAAGAATTTTTGTCTTTCTTTCCATTTTTGTTTAGTTTCAGAGATCGTCACACTATACTATACAGACATACCACGACAATCCTTTGACGTTGCACTCTACTGGTGCAGACCAGTGCAATGATGTCACACTATACCCTATTGGCAACATGCGACGACCCTAGATCGTCACACTGTGCTCCACTACAACCCGCGAAGATTCCTGTAGGAATTGTTGGAGATAGCCAATTTTTCTTTTTTCTACCCAGTTTTGCCTCAATTTCCTGGGATGAACTTTTGATACCAGGGAATGATTGATTTATAAGTTTGAATCTTGCATTTGATTTATTTTCGGAAGTGAGAGTTTTCTTTGTAAATTTTGCAAGTTTTTCTTTTGATTTTTGTCACAAGGGTATAATCTCTAGATCTTGGTCCCGAGTGCTTGTTTGACAAAGAATCCTTGATTTATTTGGGGTTTTGGATTTTTTTTACTTTCTGGATTTTTCATTTGTTGAGAGACATTTTTGTTTACATTTGACAAAAGGCCTTCCTATCATTTCATTTTTGTCTACATTATAGGTTGATTTGACAATCATGTTGAGAGTGTGTTAATTTTCTTGGATTACACTTTATTTTCTTCATTGCATCTCTTATCTGATTTGAGAAAGAAAGAACTGAAGTCATTCTTCTTTTTAATATTTTTTCACAAGAAAATTGTTGCATTCAAAATATTTGCTAAAGGAGAAAATTGGAAACTTTTGTAGCTTATGTTTATTTGGAATTTTGTTCATTCAAATTGAGAAATTGTGTTTCATAGCTTTTGTATTTTAAAAAGAGATACCTTCTCCCTATTGTAATTAGATTTCATCGAATTAAAAGATTGCATAATCATCTCTTATTTCATTTTATTGGGTTAAGGTCATTTACATCATCATTTTCATTTCCGTTTCCCTTTTGAGTAAACAACAACCTTTAAAATACAACAAAATTTTAAAATTTATAAGAAAATTTTATTTTCTAGAAATTATCTTCACCAACATTAGCTAGGATAGTGCTTTGGAATAGGTTGTAAGGCATAGTCTCCAAAAAATCAAAACACACAATAGTATCTTGTGATAGGGAGAGTTCAAATCCACTTGCTACATTTTTTCCTGGGAAGCCCTTCTAACACATGGGTCAATCATGAGGTCGCATTAGGATTGGCAGAGTTACTCACCCTTCTTTTTCGGTCTTAGTGTAGAGATTACGCATATTATTGGGGGTCACTTGAGAACAAAATCTTGTGGGGGCCTTCTCTATTTGATTTTGGGCTAGATACCCTACCTTTGTGCTTGGATCGGGCTATCGACTGTTTCCCCAAGCATCATTGTCGTAATTGGTAACCTTAGTAGCCTATCTCTTTAGGATATTTACATGAGGTGACTATGGAGGGGAAAGTCTTCATGGTACCTGGAATCAACGTTGGCCAAACTCACTCGGGCTCCTTGAAGGGTATACCCATGATTATGTGTGGGATCTTGCACCAAGGTGTAAGTCCATTAAGAAGGTCGTCAATGTAACTATTCCACCCGCTTTATCCCATCCCCTTCTTGTCTTGATTTCACGAAGTTGGATTTCATCACCAACTAGTGAATTCAAAATTAGAAGGTTTCTTTGCATGCTTGATTTCTAGATTTTATTAGTGAGTGTTGCTTGTTTCTCTAGTTGGCCATAGATTTGTTTTGTTCTTTATTTGGTGCGGCCAACATCGACCCTCACCATTCACGTAGGATGAAAGGACTACCTCTGGAAGATCCATAAGATTACATCCCTTTGCTTCCCAATTCACCAGAGGCCTCCCCTAAAGGAGCAATGAATAACGAAGTAGCCTATGAGATTGGAAGTTCTACCCCATTAGAGGAGTCAATACTTCCTGTAAACCCATTATTGAATCTTAGAGAAGATCTGATTTTGCTTTAGTTAAATTCATTGGGAATCTTTTTTACTAAAGATCATACTCAAGTACATACTGGACCTCATGCAGAGTCTGGTGTAGATGATCCACCCTTTCAGAGTGAGTCGTTTAGAACCCTGGTTCACACTACTACAATTTTTAATCCTAGCTCTGTTCCTATCCGTTCTTTTCGGAGAACTTCTTCAGGACACAATATTTTTGATAAAGTAGCATTCTTGACATCACAAACGCCAGTGACTTTCGCTTCTTATACAGTACCTTTAGAACATTTCACTGGCACAACCAGTAATTTCGTCACAGTCTCATACCAAATATTGATTGGTTCTCACTTGATTATTCCTCTCTAGATCGCCAACTCTACCATGGTCCCACAAGTTACGCATGTTTCTACTGGAAATTTTGTCATCACTCAAGCTCCTATTGGAACACCACTTTTGCTTAGATCAAATCCATTACTTCCCCTTGGGTATAACACTTTGAATACTTCCATTGCTATTCCTGCCTAGAATCCATCTGGAGGTTCTAATCTTTGTGTTCCTCTTGGGTATAATGTTGCTAGTCATTTTGTTCCTACACCTACCTAGGTTCTCTTCAGGGGGGCTTATGTTCCTCCTCCACCTTCACCTGGAGGATCTAATCGTCTTGTCCCTAGTAGCTCCAATCCAGTTGGAGACAATAGTCATTTTTTTACTTCTAGTTTTGAGATTCCTGTTGGAGGCCAACCTCAAGTTGGGGGGCAATATCAAGTTGGGGGGCAACCTCTAATTGGGGGACAACCTCAAGTTGGGGGGCAACCTCAAGTTGGAGGCCATAACCCAGTTTATGGGAAAAGTATACATGCATTACAATATCAACCTTAGAATCTTCCTTTTCAAGGGAATCAACAACCGTCTAGGGGCAAACATCCTCAAGTTAATTCTTTTGTACCCCCTAATCTCAGAAAAATGTATCCAGTTTCTATGAATCCTACTTGGGGTCAAAATTTTCAGTCTAATGTTCCTTTTCAAGGGAGCATACCTAATCAAACAACCCATGTTGGCTATTCCACTCAAAATCCTTCACAAATGAATCTGTCAGGACTATCTAACTATCTACAAACTGCTTATGGTCCTACTAGTATACCTACAGGGTTACCACCTCAAAAATACTAGTTTCCTCAAGTGAACAGACAATTACCTTTTCTTTCTACTTTTGATTTATTGGATTTATCTAGGATTTTGAATGATATTATTTTACATTCTCCTTATTGGCCCGTCATACCGGCCAAATTACCATCTTCCATTCCTAATTTTGACAGTCGATCGAGAGAAAACCCAAATAATCACGTCATGACATTCCATCTTTGGTGTTCATCCAACTCATTGATGGATGACTCTATTAGATTACACCTTTTCCAATGAACTCTTACGGATTCAGAAGCCAAATGGTATATTGAGTTACCACGAGGATTATTTAATGACTTTAATACCTTATCCATGGAATTCTTAACACATTACCAGTTGCCAATTCATTATGAGACATGAACTAAAATTCTGAGTTCATTTAAACAATCCTCTTCCACCCAAATTTCTGATCATATTCATGAGTGGAGGAGGAGAAGATGCTTAAGAAAAGTTCCCCTTCCCGATGAACTATTGGTTGAGTGGTTTACCAAATCACTCATTTGTCCTATATCCCATGATGTGTCCATGGGAGGTGTCATCACTGAAGAGCAGGAGATTACTCATGCTCAATATTTGGATCTCGTTTATTCACAAATGGAAACACTCTATGACTTGATCCTTGATGCTCCTCGTCCATCCATGAATCCTACCCCAACACATCCAATAGCTTCTCATGTTGTTGATGGTGTGATTGTCACTTTTCATGATGAGACTCAGTCCACACAAGCCATTCATACCAATCCCAAGTCTACTACTTCTAATGTACAAAATACTCCTACTCCTACTCCTTCTCTCGGTAAAACTTCTGAAGTTAATTTGGGTCAATCTACACCTACCAGTAAAAATCAAAATAAAAAGAAAGGAAAGGATAAGGATAAGGAGGAAAAAAATAATAATCAACAATCCGAGAAACCTAAAACACAACCTCCTGATGAAAAATATAAGCGTAAACCTCATTATCCTTACCTTATCTGTGGTGAGTATCATTATATGAAATATTGTCCATGACATGCTGAGATCACTAAGTTCCTGCAAAGAACTGGGAAACCTCCTACACCCGCCATCTTGCCACAACCTTTTCCTTCTCAGAAGCAGGTCTAATTGTTCATTCATGACCAACCTTCTACCTCTACCACATATTGCATACTTATGTGTACTGGTGACTCCAAGAAGAATGAAATTGCAGTCGCAACTCGAGCCAAATATTATACTTCTTCAAAAGAGAAATTTGATGATTTACCACCTCCGTTGGTTCAACCTCCTCCCCCAACTTCACCTCCAAATGGTCCTCTTCATCTTGAACAACCGGGCCTAGATACAATTCTTCGTCCTCCTCACAAGAATGTTGTTCAAAATTCTTCATTTAATCCTCACACACGTGATGCCCAAAACTACAATATTGTAGAAGACCTTGCGCAAGCATCCTCTACGATGTCAGCTCTCAAAATCCTTCAAAGTTGTCCTTCTCAACGAAATGTGTTGTTAAAGGATATTGGTGGAATTGATCCTACCGATACCAATTTGATAATATTTGACTTGGAAGATCACATTCCAAGGCTTCCTCCTCAATTAGCATTGCAGATCCAAGTTGTTGTGGAAAATAAGAATATTTGTCGAACCGTTATTGATGAAGGAGCCTTGACTTGCATTATGTCTGTTACTTGTTGGAAAGATATTGGCTCTCCTTCCCTTGTCGAGTCACACAATACTCTTAAGGCCTTCAATGGTACATGGTTTAAAACTTACAATGTTCTTTCTTCACTGTCTATTATGTTAGAAGGTAAGGTAGTGAATGTCGAGGTTGAGGTATTTGATGCACCTCTTGATTACAACCTTCTACTTGGCCGTAGCTGGATTGATTCCATGCGCACAATTGTGTCTACCCTTTTCTGTGTGTTACGTTTCCCACACCTAGGAAAATTCATTACTATCGACCAACTAGACTTCTTTAATTTTGATTCACATACTAGAAACGTCCCTTTTATCTCAAAAACACTTCCCAGTTATGAGAATGTCGACGCAGGTATTTTAAAAGATTCAACCTTGATGGGTACATTTCCTATTCCACCACCCAATGTCCCTCCTCCTTTTGTCACCTCTTTTAACATGATATCAACCTCTGTTCATGAAATACCTGAGTCTTATGACCCATGGATATTACCTAGGTCTAGTGACTGTCTTCATTACGGCGAACTAATGCCTTTAAGTTTGGTGGAATCGGGTTATCAAGCTATTCAATTGGCAACTCATTCTTCTCCTTCTCTCACTGATACATCTCCTGATTTGTTCCACGTGATATTTCCTACTGATGAGATAATCATGATGGTCATGTCTATAGAAGATACTCCATGGGACAATGGGCATCATCATTCTATTCTCTTCCTAGAACGTGAGACCATAGAGAATTACCAATGGATTTCGACTCTGTCTATCATTGTTGTTATTTCTTCTATTCCTGAGTCAACACACGATGTTTTGTATGAGGGGAACTTGAGTAATATTTCTCCTAGCGTTCCTCTTGACATATTGATTAAACCTAGAGTCGTGGAAAATGTTCATATCTAGACCTCATGTTATATTGATGAGGTCTTCACTTATAAATCCCTTTTCCAAGAATTCCATGACGTTTTTGCCTGGAGTTATGAATAAAAGCCTGGTATTGATCATGATATTGTTGTGCATGAGATTAAGACTTACCCGAACGCTAAACCCGTTCGACAGAGACTTTGCCTAGTACATCCTCATAAAGTTGTTGCTATTAAGCTTGAAGTTGAAAAACTTCTTAAAGTTGGCTTTGTCTATCCTATGGATTTGAAAGATTGGGTGTCCAATCTTGTTCTGGTAAACAAGAAACAAGGCACGATTCACGTTTGTGTAGATTATAGGGATATAAACAAATCTTGTCCCAAAGAAAATTATCCAACCCCTTTCGTTGACCAAATTGTTGACGACTATGTCAGGAGTGAAATCTTCTCCTTGATGGACGGTTTCTCCCGCTATAATCAAATCAATATTTTACCTGCGGATCAACACAAGACTTCTTTTATTTTCCCTTGGGGAACCTTCTCATACTGGAAACTACCTTTTGGTCTAAAACATGCTGGTGCGACTTTTCAGTGTGCTATGTATTATGCGTTTCATGACATTAAGCACATTGTACAAACCTATCTAGACGATATAGCAATGCATTCTATGCATCATCAATATCACCTAACACATCTACGAGTCATTTTCCTACGCTGTCATTATTATCGCATACGTTTGAATCCACACAAATGTGTTTTTTGTGTGGAATCCGGATGACTTCTTGGTTTTATCGTGTCTATACATGGGATTAGGGTAGACCCCTTGAAGGTTGAGTCTATTCTCAATTTACCTCCTCCTTCCATGCTAAGCCAACTCCAAAGTTTTCAAGGGAAGGAAAACTTTTTACGTTGATTCATTCCAAACTACACTGAATTAACAAAAGGATTTACTCAGCTTCTCAAGAAAGGTTACGTTTACTAAGGTGCATTCTTCGCCTAATCTCTACACATAAAGCAAGCTATCAATAAGACTAAATGTGTAAAGTTAATGATGCATAATGTTGTAATTGTTTCATATTTCATGAGATGTTGGATAATGAATTCATATTTCATGATGGATGGTAAGAAGCTCTAATTGAATGATGGATGTTCCCACCACTTCATGAGTTGTTTGATAGATGCATGGATATACGACTTAATGAACTGACCCTAACCCTACTTCCTACTTTATGAGTTCGAATCTCTATGGATGCACTCCCTCTTTGATGGGTAATTCCAATGCTTAATTGATTGATCTCTCTAGGAACATGACCTCGAATCTTCCATGCATGCCTCAACTTGTTATCTGCTCCATGAAGAACATGATGACTTCGAATTTGTCTGGGCTTGAATCCTAATGATCTCCTTTTTATAATGAATGAATTACCCTCTCTTGCACCTATCGTCCAAGGATCCCACCCAAGAATTGATGGTGATGAGGCAACGGCAAGGAAAGCTATAAAGAGAACATGGTTTTTGTTGTTCTAGCCTCTATGTATGCGACTAACTGAACAAAGCCTTATATAAAGAATGAGAGAGAAGTGATTATAGTGTTTCGAAGCTAGGATTGAAAGTATTATGTTTCACCCTGTATATTGGTGAAGGGGATCATCTCTAAGCGAGGCCTAGTGGAGATGCATAAAAGTTGGGGTGGATACATTTGACCACCCCCACCAAATTAGTATGTAACAAAGAGGTTGTGGATATTTTTGCTTAGGTTCAAAGTGATAAAATATGTGAATTGTCCCTTTCTACGAGAATTCTTGTTCAATGGTTTCATTCCTCTACTAAACTTGGGTTGGCTCCTCTACTAAAGGCTTGTTTTCGTGTAACTTTAATGTGGTAACTATACTTTCTTGAGGAGCTTGACTTGGAGAACCATGAGGTTCCACCAGTTCTTCTTTCTTAGAGTGAGGTTCCATCCATCTATGTGTTTCTATTTTATGAGGTAATGGGGTAAGTTGTTTCAAGGTGAGAGTATTCTTCAGTAAGATGTATTCATAGTCAGAGGGTTTAGTTCAAGTTTCTCTTCTTTGATGTGGTGTTGTTCCTTGTCTACATTGAACTCTACATCGAACTCTATGGAGGAAACATAGCCCTTCCAGCATTTCATTATATGCTTCAGAGGATACCCATGCTCCGTAGGATGGGGCTTTCATTCTTTCATCAGGCATGGAATTCCCCCCAGCACTGTGAAGCCCCAGCTAATCCAGTTCCATCCCTTGTGCACCAAAATTCCAGTAGTAAATGCAGTGGGGGGTTGGTTCCAGTGAGCCTTCTATTATATTATTCTTCTGGATTTCCCGTTCCCACCTATTTTCTTTGTTTTCGGTTCCGAATTCCCTGTTTCAATAATATAGATAGAGTTAGATTAATCATGCATGATTGAGAATGTTATTTCGACGTCCCACTTACTTTATTATAAAAATAACATTGCCTCATGATTCCTATTTATCGAGGAGGGAGGGATGTTGTTGCAGCAGCAAGTAACGGATTCTTCGTGACCCAAAGCGAACGAACGAAAGACGTTTGACGGTAAATAGTAATAGTAGTAGAGAAGCAAGTGTAGGTAGTGAAGTGTAGGTAGATGGTGCTATTTCTGCACCTTACTTAAGAGTGCGACGTCCACCATTAGAATATGACTAACCATAATTGACTCGTCACAGCAGGAGAAATCGTCGGTATCATCGTAGCAATCCCATCATATTGAATGAAGAATTCATAATGTCATGTGTTTGTTGGCTTGCGCACTCCCTGATTTTGTGCTCTACAATGCACTTCCACAACCACTTAGGTACGATCCCCAATGGGAGACTGGTCCATCCCGACTCGACCTCCTCAACCTCCTTTACCATCAGGTCAAGGACAACGCCTTCCTTTAGGTCGAGATAGAGATAGCCATCTAACGACATATTGATTGAGGTCTCAAATGCATCCTATTAAGTAAGGGTATTATGTAAATCACAGCATTTACCACCTCGAATGGAAGATTATATGGAAATAGGGGCATGGATGCATCTGTTTGGTTTGATGGTAACTGGAATCAAAATAGCTTTAGCGCCATGAGACGTTACCATCCACCATGAAAGGGGTACCATCCATGGGACCCTTGGTTGGGGTAGGGTAGCCATTCAACCTTCATGGAATAGCTCCATTCGATCAAGGTAGGGTTTTGGAGTCGGATGCATGGATCGGATGGGTGAGTGATAAATAGGGAGGGAGATAGATTCATTCAGTTCAGCGCTTGGGGGGGATAGAGCAGAAATGTGCTCGACCTATTCATAAGTCGAGTTGAGGGCCTCCCTCAACCGAACCTTCTTTTAGGTTCCCCCTAAAGCTAGGCCTTTCCCCACCTTTCCCCTCCCCTTAGCAGTCCTTTCCCCCACTATCATGCCAATGTGGAGAACTTGAGAGAGTGAACCCCCTAGTTAGCTTAAGAAAGGTAGTAGAGAATAGTTCGTTGTGGAGACTACCTTCCTCACCTAAGTGGAGCCCTGTGGTTCCTTACCCCTTTTAAGTAGAGCTTCCTCTTTTAAGAAGCTATTAGTGGAGAGGGGACCTTGCCCCAGTGGTCCCTAATGGTGGTAAACCTATACTACTGTTCGTTCGAGAATAAATACTTGAGTCCTGGTCGACTCTGACTAACCTGAACTAGAATCAATGATAGCTTTCTTTACTACTCTAGAAGGAACTAATCCCGAGCTAGACTAGATGGGAGTCCAATCCCTCTTTCACCTAGCCTGGACTAGATGAGATTCCAATCCCTCTTTCACCTTAGCATATCCCTCATTCACCTCAACATAGAAATTTCAGCAGCAAACAATCTCATAGATCTGATCCAAACACACCTATAGTGAAAACGGACCCGTTCACTTCAATCAATACCAATACTAAGTAAGGTGTTAATGTAAACGTGGATGTGGTGTGTTCACACCATCAACACCATTCTTTATGGCCATCATTGGACAGAAGAGGAGCTTTAATCGATAGTATAGTTGTTTTGGCTGCCGATCCCCGTTCCTTGTATAAGAAAGTGCTTTCGTTATCAATGGATGGGTCGGAGGGGGTGGGGAGACCAGGTAGGCAAACTTAGCAAGTGGGGCATAGATGGAAGTGGGAAAGGGAAGGGCATACTTGGCTCATTATCCTTACTCTTCAGAAAGTTGAAAGATTATGGGCTTGATTGGAGAGATTGACAGTCAGTCATGCCTTCTTCCTTCCCCCCATCCCTAAGATATGCTTCGAAGCTTCTCGGGGTAGTTTAAGGTAGGTAGGTTAGATGGCTTGAATCACTGCCCATGTTAGGTAGTTCACCTTGAATCGCTAGGTAGGTGAGTTCAGGTGGGGGAATAGCTAGGGTAGGTTAGTTTGAGATGGCATGATCCAGGTAGGTTAGGTAGGTTGGGTACCATGACTCAATTATCTCGGTGGGAACCCCACTAGGTAAGCCTGCTCTGCCTGGTTGGGGTCTACCCTGTATATAGAGAGGATTTCTCTCTCTAAAATTACTTATTGGGTGGGTTGGGAGGAGGGGCAGTGAACACTTTGTTTGTCAAGTAGTGATAATCAACGGATGGTAAGGGTAATAAAAGAAAGGCAGTGAGAAAGCACAATCAGAGGCGGTAGAGGTGTTCATGGTGTAATCTCCCTAACCTTCCTTTTCCTTAATCTCTAGCAAGCCAGGGGAAAGAACTGCCTTTTTAGACACTCACCCTCCTTCCTTCCTATTTAGTAAGTCAAGGTGAAACCTCAAAAGCACTTCAAATCTATATTTCTTTATTTGTTCTTCTAGAATATATTAAGAAGAAAGTGATTGGGCATGAAGTCTCCAATGTTCCACTAAAATAAATAAATAAATAAATTAGAGATGTTCCACAAGGATCGAGCGTTGTGATTTCCCAAATAATATAAGACTAGCAAGCTATCAGCCCCTCACACTAATGTATTAGTGGATAAATCTCCCAAGTAGTCGAGTACTGCAGGGAATAGCACCTACTTCCAATTCGTAGAACAAGGTGACAGATTGCCCCAATAATATATATATCTATATATATTATTCGTGAACCACCATAAATAGTGGCTATAATCATGGCACAAACAATAGGCAATAGCAACTGTCCAACAACCGATGCAGCCCTCCATCCATTTCTTAGCTAATTGATCTCATTGTAGTGCCGACAGCACTGGATCGATCTAGGGGCATCCATATGAAATGGCTGGAACAAACATTCCATGTTGATACAATAGCACCCACCCTCTCAATTAGTATCTCAATTACCCAGCCTAGTAGCACTACTTCCATAGAGATAGATAGTCACCAGCATGAGGACCTTATGAACCACTGAAACCCAAGGAGGCTAGAAAAGTGCACCCACTTGGGCATCAATCATTAGCAGTGACATCAACCAGTGCCAGTAGCGACAGTGCCAACAACAAGGACTGGAGCAATGGCTTCAATAGTGGTAGTTCACTATCAGAAGTGGGGTTGATAGAGTGAGTCACTTCGGGAGGTATTTTGTCTGTCCCCTCCCTCGAAAAGCGATAGCGCCCCGGTGGTGATACCTAGATCTCGAACCCATGGTTGGTGAAAGCTGTCTATAGGTATACTAGTAATGAGTAGGTTGTAATAGGTGGGTTTTAGCTTTATTTCTATAGTTCTACTAAATCATTCTACAGTATTGCCCATTGAGTCTATCTATTTGGTTCTCTGACCTGTTAGGTTGATCTTGTTTGACTGAAGGGACGTAGTGATTGCTTGTTGTTGACCATGAAGGAAGATCTCAATTGCTTTTGGACCACCATGTATGCAGACCTCGGCTCGGTCATAAACTACTAACTAATGGAGAGAAAATAACCTATTTATTGGCCCAGGCCACATATATAAAAAGAGACATAGATATTTCTCCTGGAGAACTCTTAGGTGGGGTCACCACTATTGTGACAACAGTTTAGACCATTCCAATTGTTCATGCAGCTCGATATCTAGTCGCTAATCCCCAGTTTACAATGAACAAACTGCTCTAAATCCAGTTTCTATTTCTTCTCCATCCAATCCATCTATAGTGTCAGCTGAGAGTGTGGATCTTGCAGAACAATCATCTCCAGTTGCAGCTACAGGTTGCTCCGTTGTTTATGCTTTTGCTATTGACTATAGAAAATAACAATCAGTTTGATAACCAGTTGGGCCCTAGAGGGCGATATGGGTGGTGGGCTGGGGAGGTATGTTTGGTCAGGGTAAGCCCTAATAGTCATAGTTTAGTTGGGTATCACTTGCAACTAGTTATTTATTTCAATTGAGATATATGTATCTAATTTCCCCAAGGAGTCGCATCCCATCAGAGGAAGGGGTTGAGGCATATCAATTAGCCAACCAAGTACTTCTAAGATGCGAGTTCGAGCCCCACTGCTCGTTAGGGTTTTATGTTGCCTTCCCTAAATATTTGATGCTGGCTTCTACTTCTATATATGTTATAAAGAGTTTAAACCCACCCAACTGGATCTAACGAAAGAATTAACCAATGTATCCTCTTATCTCATTATTAGCTAACCCTTACTCATAGAAAGACTCTATTCCTGGGATTACTACTCATGCTAAGGAAAACAAGACTAGATATCGAAGGGAGAGGAATTTATTGCTTGACCAACGCCCCTCACCAAATAAGTAACCCAAATAGGCATCTTTGTTATTCTTTATGTCACCATTATAAAAGTAATTACAATATATATTATATACGTAATTACGCCAACCAACCACCAATCAAAATATCTTTCTTAGTGGATAGGCTTGTATCATACTTACTTCTGATAAGGTAAGGACTCCCCCTCTAGTGAGGCCATATCTTGACAAGGCCATAGAAATGGTGGTTTAAGGAGATAGCATTGTGGGGGGGCTATAACATGCATCTAGAAATAGTGGAATGTTGGTTGAAGGAGAGAGTGTTATATATTTTTTCAGGGGGGATATAAAATGCAGCTTCAGAGTGAAAAGAAACCCTGAATCGGCTATGAATGATGGATATAAAAACTCTAGATCAAGTAGCCATTAAAACTAAGCTACAGTATCTTAACTTCATTGAACCAACAACAAGGGTTTGATTGGGATTCCTAGCAACAAACCTACCCTTCCTAGACTTATACCTTACTCCAAAGATATTTGATTTCTTTATTGAATAAAATAACACTATACTTAATTGATACTTTACTATACTGATACAGTCATATCTTACTCTCTTATCATAGGAACCTTATACTTTACTTATTACTCCATTATACTAGAAAACAAGGACTAGACTTAGACTGAGCTTAGCATATCATAACTACACTAATAATATTTCTCCTAGACATATTATACTCACTTAGGAACTAGAACTACAACTCTCCTTATATTCTCTTCTACTACTCAACTGATACTATAGAAGTTCAACTATCCCATAACTCCTTACTTCAAACAGGGAAACTACAACCAACAGGAATAGCCTCTTATCTCATGATTAGCCAAATCCTCACAATAATTAATCTATTAAAGTGAATATATTACTATATAAAGCTAGGAAATGGATGTTCTTCATCAAATTACCGCTTCCCGAACCTAGTTGTTCCCATTCCCGAACCCAGCAATATCCTTAACCAAGGAAGGTTATCCTTGCAAATGCTCAGTCTCTGGTAGACAAGGAACGTACTCCCATAATGACTCTATGGGTGGGACAGGCCTACCCAACATATCCTTATCGTTGGTAGTATGATTCCTTCACAACTACATTAATACGACTTATACGGGTACAGGCTCATGATTAATACGGCCCACACCTTCCACGGGCCTGAAACTTTCTGGTGGGATGTGTACCATGACTATCGCAACTACCATGACACGACTACCATGACTTATTAATACGACCAGCTAGTCATAAGGAAGGAAACTCACTCATGGTCAGGACTTCAACTAATGAGAAGATAAGAAGGAGACCACTAATCCACAGATTTATATGGGCTCAATACTATGAGCTTAAGGCTACTCTTGTTGACTACTACCATTACTACACATTATTGCACATTACCTTTTTTGTTTATTCCCCTGCCTCTAACTAATTTACTCACCCCAACAGATTATATAAGAAGGAGAACACCTTAGATAAAGAGGGAACAACACTACCAACAAAGCCTTTGAATATTTGAAACTCACCTTAACCCATACACCACTACTATTTCCACCTGATTATAGTGGAGATTATTTCTTGTACTTAGTTGCTTCAGACTCTACCATTGCTATGGTTCTAGTCCAAGAGGATGATTCACACGATGAACATGTTATATACTATTTGAGTTGGAGTCTCACAACTATCGAAACCAAATATTTACATGTGGAGAAACTAGCCTTGGCAGTTGTTCAATGTTTTCATCACTACATCTTATTATGCAGAACCATGGTCATTTCCAATTGCAACCCCTGCAACACATCCTTACTCGACAATTGCTGGGGGGAAAGTACTCTAAATGGATAGTTATTCTCCAAGAGTTTTATTTGGAGTTTGAACATGCCAAGTCAAAGAAGTCTTTGGTTTTTTCCGAATTGATATGTGACCTTCCCTCCACTGAAACTAAAACTATGGCAGAGTATTCCTTACCTGACGAATCCCTCTTTATGATCAATTATGATGACATATGGTATAGATATATTATCATCTATCTCTAGACCCAAACTTTCCAGCCTGATATTTCTAGTACAGATTGTCGTCGTATCTGGTATCAAGCCCATCAATACATTATCCTCGATGATACCCTTTACCGTCGTGGTATTGATTCCATATTTTGACGATGTATCACCTACGATGAAGTTGAGAAATATTTGAATGACTGTCACTCTGGAGAATGTGACGGTCATATGTCTGGGTATGCCACTGCCCAAAATATCTTATGAGCTGGTTACTTATGGCCTTCATTGTTTTAGGATTGCATTACTATCATCCAGAAATGCCACGCTTTTCAAACCTACAACAATAAGATCCGATCTCACCCTGATCCTCTTCACCTTGTAGTTTTCATCGGTCCATTAGCTAAATGGGTTATTGATTTCATGACATGTAACCCTCACTCGGTTGGGGGGCATGGATACATTATTGTAGCTGTGGATTATTTCACTAAATGGATCGTGGCGATGCCTACATTTGATAATACCAGGAAAATGACAACATTATTCATATTCAACAATATCATTACTAGATTTTGTGTCCCTCAAGCCATTGTTACTAATCATGGTAGTCATTTTCACAATTTCATGATGTCTAAACTTACTAAAAAGTTGGGTCTTCGACATGAAAACTCAACCCCCTATTATCCGTAGGCCAATGGCTAGGTTGAAGCAATCAACAAAGTTCTCACTACTATGCTTCGATGGATGGTAGGAATTCACAAGTCAAATTGGCACACGATGTTTTTCTTAGCATTGTGGGCCTATTGGACATCCGTTAAGTCTACCATGGGGTTCACACCTTTCCAGTTAGTATATGGTATCGAAGCAATTTTTTTGATTGAATGTGAAATCTCATCTTTGAAACTAGTTGTCGAACTTCTCCCTAACACCTCAGCTGAAGAGGAGCATATTTTGTATTTGATACAATTAGACGAGACCCGCCTTGATGTCACCTTAGTTATTGAAACTTAGAAAATGTGTGTCAAATCCCAATATGACAAGCATGTCAAACCACATGTTTTTTTCTGAAGGTGATCTAGTTCTTCTTTATGAGCAAGATCGTGATTTGATAGGGGTTGGTAAATTCGAGCCCATGTGGCGGGGTCCTTATATTGTGAAACGAGTGTTGGAGAAAGGGGCTTATGATATGGTGGATTATGATGGAATTCCTTGGAGTGAACCCATAAATGGGATTTACTTGAAGAAGTATTATGCTTAAATCGTTTTTGCATGAGTATTGTGTATTTTTAGTGTATCATACTCTTATGTGCTTTTTCGTCTTTGGTTTATCCCTTCAGCTTCTTACCTTGTGTTGTGCTTGATTTCTAGATTTCAGTGTCTTTGCTACCCTATATTGGCTCTGTTGATGGCACTAGTCATAGTACTCAAAACTTAGTGTCTGTTTCTTGGGAAATTTATGCACATACAAATGAATTGATCAGTCTACATGGTGTTTTCCTTGGTCGAGCAATTAACAATATCACAGAATACAGTGCAGTTATTGAGTTGTTAACTAATGTTGTTTCACTTGGAATCCATCATCTTATTGTATGAATTGATTCACAGTTAGTAGTACTACAGTTGAGTAAGGTTTATTCCATCCAGAGTCCTACTTTTCTAAGAGTATATTTACGAATTCGCCTCTTGGGACGTCGTTTTGATTACATCGAATATCAACACATTCCTAGATATCTAAATACATTGAAAGATGAATTATATAATTATGTGTTAGATAGACATTTGAGACATTTATAAAATCCAATCACACTTTGTACATAAAACAAGTAAGCCGGTAGGAGCCTTATATTTATAACGATAAAAGTTTACAAAAAGTGTTTTTGTCCGAAGACCAAAATATCAAAAATGTGAAGCTCATAGCTTCATGTACAAAAGCATCAAGGATGTTGCTCGCTATAACAAGTGACTTCCCATGATACTCTATGGAGCAGTCGACCGATGGATGCAGATACTCCCACTGTGTGGCGTTCATAATGCCTAGGGAGCTCATCCACCACGACATCAGGTTCATGCATGGTTAGCCCCTCTAGGTTATGGTCTATGGCCTCTATATCTTCAAAAGATATCCCTGCTACAACACCTCTCTCTCCTCGCCTCTAGATAGGGGATGAACCCGAAGGACGATAAGGTCCCACATCTACATTGATGAGAGCACTCGTTTAGTCATCGGATAAATAACACAAAAAACATTTTATATCATTAAAATAACAAAAACATTATATAAAAAAATTTCCTTCTTACCTATGTCCCCCTACTGGGAACCTTCAGGAAGAGATAGATCTGGATCTCCATAGAAATATACCTYGACATACGCATAATCTTCCACTATGAGCAGTTGATTCCTCAGCCATTTGAAGAAGACATCGTCATAATTGACGATGAGAACACCTCCACGTYGAGCCATGAGATTTACCCTCCTCTTCATCCTTGGATCCTGTAGAGTGGGTATACCCCACTCCACCTGTAGGCGTAGGAAAGGGACCCTCTCCAGGAAGAATGACACTAAAATAGACCCATATMCAAATTGTTTTAACCCACCATTTCGACACTTGGTAAGTTTTTTCTTCATGATTTTTAGGACCCCATCGCACCAGTTGAAGACCCTAGGCTTCATGCATTCTAATTCATATTGAAGATGACTCTACAAAACTACGTAGGGAGTTTCACTCCCTACCATGCGAGTAATAGTGTAAAGGATAGTCCGCAAAGGTAAATATCATACATCCCTGATCGCTACCTTTCCACTATGTTTCTCAGTACCTGGCACACAATGATGGCGGACATAGTAATTCATAGGTTCGCCTCCACCCCTGCTGCCTGTAAGTGAAACCCGTGAACCACGACGAGATAGCCCTGTCAGGAAATAGATATCCTCTATATCTACTATGAGTGTGTGGACACCCACATGAAATTCCTTCTCGTTCACGTCCCACATGTGAACCAAGTACTCTGGTAGTCTCAACTGGGCTCTCGTGCCCTGAATCCTGAAGAATTTTAGTAACCCACACTGCCTGAAAGCTATAATTGTTCCCGATTCATTATTGGTTAAGTAATATTCTTCTTCGTGCTCTTGCTCATGCCATTCCAACATATTTACCAAGGAAATATTTCCAAGAAACAATAAAATAATATTAGAAACATAAAATTCTTTCCTAGGGGTTTTTCCTAGCTGGGTTTATCTTTTTTTAATTTTTGCTTGCGGACGTTGTGGGGTTGCGCATTTGTGCAGTGAAACATTGTTTCAACTTTCACCCTACCTATAGGGTCACCCATGATGATCCTAGATCGTCGTGATTCACGATATAGGGCACCTGCGACGACCTCAACGCGCAGGTAGCCCCAAACAATTGACCCAACACACAAATTTGACCAATAAAAATCAATTTTGAAACCATGAAAAGATGAAGGAGAAGGAAATTACCTATTTGACTGAGACGATTCGTGAAATGATCCACCACATGCTCTGCAAATGACGGTTGAAATTTGGGGTGAAAAAGGGATTCGGAGAACTATTTGGGTAAACTTGCAAATGAATTGGTAAGTAGTGTTTTTGTCCTATTTTATTGACTTTTATCATTTTATATTGCAATATTATGTTGTTTTTATATTTTATCCATGCCCTAAAGTCTTAACAACTTGGAAAGTGTTGACTTTTGCAAATTAAAAATTCTATGAGACGTTGGAACAAGGGTCCATCCCTTTTTGGTTTGTTTTTGTATATTTTTCGCATGTACAAATCCTTTTAGGGTTTTTTCAGGAAAAACTCAGAGCAGAGTCTTAATTTTGTCTCATGCTCGTGAAACCATGAGAATATAATCGAGCAGTATTTTTTCATTTTTTCGAACTTGTATTGGCAATACAAAAAAGTGAAACTTATGGAGTATCCTTTAAGCTCTTTTCAAGCTCCCAAAACACGAAAAGATCACCGAGCAACCTCGTTATTTTCATGCTCGTAAAAGTATTTGAAGAAAACATCTAATGAGAGATAGGTTATCTCTTTCTGAGTCGTGTCAGACTAACTTACAAAAAATGACCTTTTGGAGTTCTCTTTAAGTGTTTTTCAGACTCTCTAAAAATGAAAAACCACTGATTTTTCTCTCTTTGGACTTATTAAACAAACATCAAAAGACCCATATGGGATCGAACCACTCATTCTTAGGGGTCATTAAACATACTCTGAGGGACTCATCCAAAGGATGAGCTTACATCTACAAAAATATGTTATCGTCCTCAAGCTTACGTAAAAATAAATAGGTACTCGCCATAAATGGTGGGGGGAAATTGGGAAAGAAGCGTGTCTCTGTATTTTTGTTAGTGAAAGCAATAGTTGCTCTTGAACATGACACTCCCCTTTGTCATTATGTCCAGATTAGGAAATCCATTTGTCTCTCGTTTTACCATCCACAAGTTCATGTGTTGGGTCCTCCTTGAGTCAATGTTGCCAAGAAAATTGTCGTGTAATTCATATGTTCAAGAGAAGTCCAACCTTAACAAGCCTTCTATCGAGTCGGCCATCTATAGTTATAAATTTTCTACCATGTTGGTCTTCCCTGTGTCAGTTCTGAATCACTTCATAATCTGATCTACCTCAAATATGTTACATATTTTGTGTCATTGATGGGGGATACATCAAGGCCCTCTTGTGATGACTCTTTTCCTTTCGACTTCAAATCATTATCCTAGAAAAATACTTAGAAATCATTTAGTACCTTAGAGCTTGCATGCCCCAATGGTAGGTTTCTTCGCTTTCAACAGTGGGTTCACATCAATGTTGAAAAAGTCGGCATCGACAAAAAGTCGGCGAGGGTTCGAAAAAAATCGTTTCGGCAAAAGTCGACAAAAAATCGGAAAACCACGAATAACATTAAAAAATACAAAATATATTCATTTTTTTCAAAATTTTAAAAATATAAAGCAACAACAACATTAGATAAACACATTGGCACATAAATATGGAGAAATTGTTGATATATATGTAGTCACTAGTGGATGCCAAATAAAAAATTATACATCAAATTCGATATTGAATGTTGAAGGGCCTCTCCAATACAAAATGACATCACATATATAATTATAAAATGTAGCTCATGATTCATCATCATGATGGAGTCTGTATATGTATGATATACAATGAAAAATGAAACAAAACTAGCATCTAGCTATCTAATATCAATGTCGGCCTATGCCCCTCCCCCTTTTATGAGAAAAGATAAGGGGTTGTTTGTCAGGCCTGCCCATGACAGTAGAAGGCCCTGCATCTGATAGTGGATGACCACTGGTGTGTGCAGGATTAAATGCATCAATAAGTGTATAAGGTTGTGTTGATGTCTTCACATCACCCTCCATGATGTCTTTAGACCACTCCTCCTCCTGCTCCTCCTCTCCCTGTTTCTCCTCCAAGGCCTGTTGTTGTTTGGGTTCCTCATCTAACCATGCAGGTTCCTCCTCCATGATAGGCATCTCAAAATCCACCCTCCACTTAGAAAATACATCAATATTGTCCAAGGAAATGGAATCCACATCTGGTGTTCTATCCATTTGCTTCAACCATAGTCGAAAATTGTAATGGACATACACCAAGTCATTGAAACATGAGATCTCTAACCTGTAAGATGGTCATAAAAAATTTAATGAGTTTTAACTTTTGAGGGTCATAATATATTAGACGGTCATAGACTCATAAATTACAAATTACAATAAATGTAATTGCTCATAATTTCTAACCTAGTGCATTTTTTTGAGTGTATTTTTTCAAATACACTTCAATTGTGCTCACATATCGAAGAGGTACATGTTTGACTCAGGATTTGGATGGAAAATCTCTATAAATTTGGTGCCCTTGCACCATAGTTTTTCCACCAAACATCTACAACAAATAAGAAAGAAATATAACATAAATAAAACATAATTGAACTTTAAAATAAATTTTTAAATTTAAAATACATAATTGAAATTTGAATTTTAAAAACATAAAGTTCTAAGTTGAACTATCTTATAAATTCTAATGACATATGTGGCAACAAAATGTTCCTTGAAGAAACAACATATTCATAGCCAAATAGTCTAGTACCATCCCGATACATCTCTATCTCACGATTAATATCAAGGAGAATCGCGACATCAGGTACCATCCTCTGAAAACAAGCATGGATCCCTTCCATCACCTCACCATCAAAAGCAAAGTTTCATTTGTAGGAAAATGCAGGGTTAAGGAAAATTTTTGCTACATGAATGGGTCAATGGATCATCTCGGTCCATCGAGTATCAATCAAATCCCATAATAAAATCTGTCTACAAAACTCGTGGCTACCCTTTCCCACATAATAAGCCTGGATATATTCTTTTTTCCTATCCATGGCCTCATACAAATAGCCCATTGTTGGCTTATTGCTATCAACAAATCTCAGAACCTTTACCAAATGTTCACTCACTGAGCACACCTCTACCACTCCTTCCCAGAAGGAGTCACTGTACACCAATCTAGCAATGGATTTCCCATCCTCTTTTCTACTATATGTAGAATCTCACCACTCATCACAAAAAAACATTTTCTTCAAATCAAACTGACATTCAAGAAAAGACTGAAGAGTAATGAAGTTGGTGGAAAAACGAGTGATTGCAGGACATCGCAACTCCCTGTTTCTGTTGTGTCTCCTCATGAGGTTAAGAACCCAAATATGGTTATATATGAACTTGGGGACACTCTTATCCTGATCAATCACCTCCTTGATGAAGGAGGTTTTCCCTATATCCTTGAGCATCAAATCAATAGAATGTGCAACACATGGAGTCCAAAACAATGAACGGTTCCTCTCCATAAGAAACCTACCAACAACCACATAATTAGCTACATTATCTGTTATGATTTGCACCACATTATGCATGTTGATCTCCTGGATGAATGCATCCATCAACTCACATAACAATGTTGCATCTTTCACATGTGTTGATGCATCTATTGATTTGATAAACATGGTACCTCTAGGACAATGTACCAAGAAATTGAGAAGGGACCTACCCTTCCTATCTGTCTAGCCATCAGACATCACTGTGCATCCAGATATCTCCCATGACTTCTTGAACTCTGCCAATCTAGATTTGATGTCCATCTTTTCTTCTTGAAGAATTGGCCCCCACAACTCCTGAGAGGTATGTCACTCTAGAAAAGACACCTCCCCATAGCCATGTCTGCTTCTTTCTTCTCTTTTTTCTTCAACATTGACTTGATGGAAGGTTGTGCTCCAGGGGTGGTTTGTTCTGGAAAAAAAGGTAAAATCCTACGGCTCCCGGTACCTGAATCTATAGAGCCCCTCCCACTACCCTATCCCTCTACGGTAGATGGCACTGAACTTCTAAATGAAATTTCAACCTTCCTTGTTGCTTTTTCATCTTTCTTTTTATCCTTTGCTTCAAGTGAATCAAATGAAATTCCCATAATCTTTGGGGTTGTATGATCACAAACATCAACATCATTCTCAAGGATTTTAGCTAAATGATATTTCAACCTGCAAATCCCTCCTGACATATTCACCCCACAAAGTTTGGAATTCATTTTTTGTCAGTTTGTCCCATCTTCAGGGATCCCATACACCCAAAATGGATCCAAAGGCTTCGACATATTTTTTGATGAAATTGACAGCTTCAAAATTCAACCCTAAGGCACAAAAAAACAAGAAAACAGTATTAAACCCCACTAGAAAAAAAATAACATCCCATTGGTAAAAAACAATCAGACCTCTAGATTAGATTATTAGCAATGAAAAATGACAATAAGAGGGTGGAGAAAAAGTTAATAGCAAGGCTCAAGCTTGTTGTCCCATTAAAAAAAAACATTACATTGTTCTATGGGCATGAAAATCATGGCAAAATGACCCAAAAAACAAAACAAAACGTAGGCAAGCAAAGAGACAAGAAAACTTGCAAAAATCTATCGAAAATAAACATTAACATGGAGGGATTTAGATACATACCTTTGAATGGAATATTCAACACCGGTTGGCAAATGAAATTGAACCCTTGCTCCACTTATAAATCCTTGATGGTGATGATGATGGTTGTTAAGTTGCCTCCACAGTGATTAAGGAAGACCACAAACCCTTCTCCTTCCTTCTCCACAAGAAAAAAAACACAAATGACCAAAAAACAAAACAAAATGTGCCCTTATGCCCATGGGTTCCCTACGTCCGACAAATTTTTGAGTCGAACCACAAATTTTTTGAAAAAATTGGCGATTTTTAGTAAAAGTCACGATTTTTTAAAAATGGTAAAAGTCGTGATTTGTTAAGGGTTAAAAGTCAACTCAGGGTAAAAGTTGCAACTTTTTCAAAAAGTAGCGAAAAATCACTGACTTTTTCAACACTGGTTCACATCATTGACCCCTGATTGGAAGATTCCATTGAGTGTTCGACTTCAAGTCATTTATTCACATTCGTTGGATTGGACTACGGTACCTTGGGAGTCATTGACATCAATGGTGATTTCCCTCGCACTTGTTAACGAATTCCATTAATGATCGGTAATCAAGTGGTTTCTACCATATTCAACCTCGACACCTATAGTCATATGACTAGATTCATACTTAGAGACAATGGAAATGAAGACCCTGTATCTTATCATTTTGGTCCAGGTTGCGATGGAGTATTCATGAATTTGTACTGACACATAGATCCACTTTGTATGTGGCTATGGCTATGTCCAAATTTTAAATTCTTTTATAGCATAGATCCACAATCTATTCTTGGTGGCTATGATGAACCATAATGACATGGATCCACAGGGTATGTTTAGTGGCCATGAATCATTTGACACTTATGGTTAGAGTCACTTGTAGTCTGATCATGGGAATTCCTACCTTAGAAATGGTATGATATTATGCATATGCTTGTTTGTTTGCAGGCTCCTGATCGATATGCTCCTTTTTTTCGACACAGACATTCTACAAAGTATTTTAGTTGTCACGAGTTCCATCTTCATACTTTGGGGGGAATTTTGTTACACATTATTTTGGTCACCTCAGTGATCAACTGGAAACTTGTGTTTATGTTCCCTGAAAATATTAAAAGATGACTTTCTCCATGAGAAAAGTGATTTTTTTTCCTCTTTAAAAAACCATATAAAGGAAGGTCGTCGCACCCTGCTATATGCATGGGGTGCAACGATGCCTGGTCGTCACATTCTACCCTAAACCTGGATTACGAGGTCGTCGCAGGATGCTTGTGCATAGGGTTTGATGATGCTTAAAGCATAGGAAAAGTCAAAATTCATGAATGTTCTAGAAGGGAATCTTCTAGAAGATGAGGTGGCCTCCGATCGGTTTGGATCTCACTCGCTTCTCTGATTTAGTGTGATATTCCTAATCTCCTCATCCATCTCTCTTTCACACTATATAAAGAGGAATCTCTCATGGAAAAGGATAAGGTTGAATAGGCTAAGATTTGTATGGAGATTTCTACTTCAGATTATGCTTGAGAGCTTTTCTTTAGTTCTTCAAGTCAGATTGTGGATCTTCTTCATTCAAGGCCTTGGAGCAAAAGTTGTGTGTCGATGCAAAGAGCCATCGAAAGGGGACCTTGCAACATCAAGGCATGGGTTGTATTCTCCACTTTCTATTCATTTAATAAAATAATACATTTCTTCCCTATAAAAGCATCTTGTCTTCTATTTTATAATTCCTTGATCATATACATAGATTTCATTAGAATACATATATCTTTGTTTTCCCTCTTTGTTGGTTTGTGATTCTTGGACATGCTTACTATTATGAAAACCCAAGGAAGGAGATACAAGGATGACACTAGCGAGGATCAAGCATCATTTAAAAGGTATGTCACTTGTACCTCACTAAACTAGTTCATATGATAATGAAGTTTAAGGTGAAGTGTGTGTTTTGTTCTATTTTGTTCTAGTTTCCTGTGGAAGTAAGGGAGATATGTTTGTGTTCGCACTTACCGATTAATCTAATAACATCCCCTACATGGGATTCCTTCTAGGATGCCATTAAAGAAGAGTACTACCCTGTTGGAAGCTACGAGGACTAGTACACCAGATGGACCACCCTGCGTCAAGAAAGGGACTAGACAATACCAGATTTCACCAATATTTTCCATACCCTGCACACCAAATTGGGTATCAAAGACTCTGAGAAACATCTAGTGCTCACATATCATGGTTGTTTTCATAGATACATTCAAACAGAAATGGATTTTCTGGACATCGCCTCATTGGGCACGAATTATAGATACGTTGTCAAGATCGAGCATAAATTTAAGCCAAAGAGGCGAGAGTTTGGATCTACAAAACTCCTCACAACCGAAGCAGAGAAAAGGTGGCCCCAACCCACACAAAAAGGTACCGATTCTATATGGTTGTTCTCAGGACCACCAGTCCAAGCTGCAACACAAGAAGGGTAATGAGAAGATGAAGAAGGACACTAGAAAATGGTGTGATTACCATAGAATCCCTTGGCACAACACTGAAGAATTCCGCTCCAAGAAATCACTCATGGTCAAGATGAAGGCTATCGAGTCAAAGGTCGATTCTTATTCTGAATCAAATCATGAAGGAGGGAAGCGAATTATCGATGTTGAACCCAGTGTCACTGTTGCTACCACCAAAATATGGCCAAGCGAACCAGAAGAACCAAAGGAAGGGGAACGCCTCTTTCACTCACAGATGTGGGTAAAGGGGGCTCCGCTTCATTTCATTGTCGATAGTGACATTCAGAAGAACCTGATTTCAGCAGAGTTCATCAAGCGACTAGACCTACCAACGACACCACACCCGCAACCCTACACTATCGGTTGGCTTTGCCAAGGAAGATATTTGTGTCAGCCAATAGTGTCGTCTTCACTATGGAATCAAGCCTTTCAAAGATGAGGTATTGTGTGATATTGCTCCCCTTGAAGTTTGTGATGTTATTTTAGGATAAACATATTTGTGGAAGCATCATGTTATGTATGAGTCTAAACCCCACAATGTTATTATTACTTTGGGAAGACAATTGTACAGGATACTAGAGGCAATGCCGCCTACCGCTGTTTCTTTAATCTCTGCTAAGAAATGCAGTAAGGTCATTTCATAGACCAGGAATTTCATCTTCTTTGTGATCTATGCTCAGAGTAAGTAGAAGGTCACCACCACATTCATGGCCTCTACACAGAGCCTCTCTTTGCATCAAAAGCAAGTGGATGGGATCATGGAAGAATACAGAGACATATTCTTCTCACCCACCAGCGTACCGACCCACTTCCAAGTCAAGAATTCAATTGATCTAAACCTTGGTGCACCTCTACCTAATGGACTAGTCTATCATCGCTCGTTGATGGAAAATGAAAAAATCATGTGTCAGAGCCAAGAGATTCTTCAAAAGGGGCACATCAGACCCAACTCCTCCCCTTGCGGAAGCCCGATTATATTGGTGCATAAGAAGGACGAGACTTGGTGACTTTGCATTGATTACAAAGCCTTAAACAAAATCACAGTCAGGAACCAATACCCAATTCCCAGGATTGATGACCTACTTGACCAACTCAAGGGGGGGAATTTCTTTAGCAAGATTGACCTAAAGTATGGATACCACCAAGTTCCCATCGAACCAACTGATGTATGGAAGACAACCTTCAAATCTAAATAAGTTATGCTCGAATGGTTGGTCATGCCCTTTGGCTTAACAAATGCACCAACCACTTTCATGTGATTGATGGATGATGTATTGCGACCCTTCACCAACTCTTTTGTGGTGGTATATTTGGATGACATCCTAATATTCAAAAAAACTTGGGAGGAGCACATGCGACATATTCAACAGGTGTTGAGCACTCTATGGCAACACAAGCTATATGCCAACTTGGAAAAATGCTCTTTTGGCATGAACAGGGTCCAATAGTTGGGCTACATTGTTGATGAGTATGGGGTACATGTTGATCCAGCTAAGATCCAAGTCATCTGTGATTGTCTAGCCCCGACCACACTAACTGATTTTCAGAGCTTCTTGGGACTAGCCAACTTCTATCGACAGTTCATGTTGGGATTCTCCCATATTGCATGGGCCCTTATCCATGTGACCAAGGGAGGTGGTAGGGAAAATTTTGTGTGGGGGAAGGAACAAAATGAGCATTCAATGATCTAAATAATTGTTTGTGCTCATCTCCAGTACTCTCCTTTCCCAATATACAATAATCATTTGAGATTGAGACTGATGCATCTAACTATGTTGTAGGTGCAGTTCTCACTCAGCATGATCATCCAGTGGCATACCATAGTGAGACACTCTCAGATACTGTTCAAAAATACCCCACCTATGATAAGGAACTGTATTATATTGTATAAGCCTGTTGTTAATGGAAACATTACATTCTGGGTAAGGAGATGATCATCCACATTGATCACAAGCCTCCGTAGTTCATACATACACAGGGGAAATTGCAGAACATCTACCATCAGAAGTGGTCCACCTACCTACAATAGTTCCATATCAACATCAAGTATAAGACAGGGATCTCAAATTGTGTCACTGAATGCCTCAATCGACCTCTTATGGCTACACTCACCATTGTGCTCCATTCCTATGGACATGAGGCATCTGAGTGGCCCCAACTTTATCAGGAAGATCCAGACTTTGCCACCACCTATCAGCTCTTGGGTACAGGCACGACTGTCACCGATTTTCACATTTAGGATGGACTATTATGCCATATGGTCCATCTCTGTGTTCCTACAAGAGAGCGTGCAAAGTTTATTTAGGAATCCCACTACAGTCAAATGGAAAGACATTTTAGCATTGAGAAAACTGTGGTCGTTCTTCATAAACATTTTTATTGGCCAAAAACTCGACAGGACGTCAGCAAGTATATCAGAGCTTGCACTACATGTGACATTTCCAAGCCAACCATCGAGAATTAAGTCTTATACACCCCTATTCCTACTCCCAAGAAGCCTTGGGAATCCATCTCAGTGGATTACATGTCTAGCCTTCCATCCACCAAGCAAGGAAATGACTGTGTATTTGTGGTCATTGATCGGTTTTCGAAGATGGCCATCCTCACAGCCTGCAAGAAGAATATCACAATGGAAGATACTTCCAAGATCTTCTTCGAACGAGTTGTTGACGATTGAAAACATCAATGTAATTTCACCCGCAAAGTGTTTCTAAAGCCTATTATTATATAATACTAAATAATGCTAGTAGGTGGGACCCCCTTGAACTTTTGAAAATCAGGTATGATCATTTTCAATGTTATGATAATGTGCTACGAAGTTTTACTTGGTTGTTGAAAATATGGTTCTCATTGATATTAGTTAAGCTTTGAGATGTCGTTCCTTCATGATACTACAACCTGCTATTCAATTATGACATTTTTTCTTCTTGCACCTGTACAACAAAAATATTGGTAAAAATTGCAGAAAGGCATTTTGAGGAAAAGTAAAAACTATTTCTAAGAAAAAAAGGGGAAAAAAACCTAGCTCTGCAATACTATATAAATGAAATACTTGTTAATAGTGGTTAAGTCCTAACTAAAAATAAAATGGAATTTTAAAAAAAATGTTAATTTTGACATGCATATTGTGGAAGTTTTGGTGGCGCATTCTTGGCAAGTGATAATACATGGGTTATGCATTAATTGATGCAATCGGTAACCGATATGCATATGTTATAAAACTCACTGGCTTATGGAAGTAATGACTTTGCAATTTTTTATGGTGGTTGTGCTATTGGTGATGATTATGTTGTATAGTGGTCAAGCGATTCATTTGAATTATAACATGGGTGGCGCATGTGGCAAGGTAACGACACAAATGGTCGAGTGTGGAACTTGGATTATGCTATGGTTTAATGAGTTGATATTCTCGATTCATTGGTTGATTAATGGTCTTAATGAAGGCTCATTGGCATGTACTATGGAGTAAATGTGAGATGGGTGGAGGCGACGTTCATTTATTGCACGTCACCTTTACCCTTCCCATTGGCTGCCACCCTCATCAGACTATTGTTTGATCTGGTTGTTGTGCTCACGCTACAGATTTCCAGCAGGGTGAAACCACTCGACCGTTTCTCATCTTAAGGTTTTTGATTAATAGGTATGTCTCTTTTGGCCATTCTTGACTTCACTCTGGTTATGAATTTTTTGGGGCTTAGTTGTATGGGTTTGTGTTGTCATGAATGTTGCAACTATGTGGTTTCAACTTTGAATGGAAAATTGATGGTTTTGTGTAAAATTGTTGTGAGTTTATCAGATTTGGTGGTCTTCCTGGGTGAGATTTTTGTTACCACTGCATTTTGTCAAGGGTTTTTCTTTAAAAGGCTGACTGAATGATTATCTTCGCAGTTCCTGGGTTTAATTAGAACCCTATTTAACTCTGTCAAGAAAATGCCTCATGTTCATGAGCATCATGGTCCTCCTTGAGCGAGTGCCTTTATCCCCGAAGTTCCACCATATTCGGTGCCCCCTCCCTCCTATGATGGCTACTGTGCAAACCCTTAAACCCTCAAGAGTGGAGTTGCATAAGAAGTCTATCGAGCATGCTAATATTATTGTGGTCTGTCACTTCGAATGCAGACTCACCCATTATTGGTATAGCAATCGTGTTAGTATGGATTTTGGCCAATACATCTATGGAAATGGTGTGAGCCCCGCATTGCCAATTGCACTTCTAAAAGGTTCACAAGTGCAGCATGTTGTCAAAAATTAGTTTTTTTTTTATGAAAGGGCCTCTGTCGTTTCGTTTTGGTTCGTGAGTATACACCTTTATCACGCTTGTTTGGTCGATTGTTTTTGCTTACCATGGTGCCAAATTGTTGGTTATTATATAGCCGTTAGAGTGGTGCTTATGATGTTTGGATAATGGTTGGCATTGGTCACAGGGGTTTGGTGTTGTTCACACATGTTGTGTCATGTAGATGATTTTTTTTTAGGATAGAATCACAAAGCATGCTAAGGTTTTCTCTTTGAGTTTATGTTGAGATAGTTTAGTTTTCATTTATTCATATATTCATCACAGCCTAATTCTCTTTTGTGATAGTAGGGTCTTATTGTAGACAACAATATTCAGGGCTAAATCAAATCATTCAGACACTTGTTCTTTAGAGGTGTCGATCTATCTTTGATAGTTTGTGTAGACTTGTTTGTTTATGAATTAATTTTCATGAATGATAAAGGCTATTGTGCAGAGTCGAGTGGGCAACAATCTGTGGCAAGCTGATCCAACTTTTAGAGTTCAGTTTTGGTTTTCTGTCAGAGGTCCTTTTGTATGTTCTATGGATTTCTAAGTTTGACTTTGGTCCAATATTTTTGTGTGAAGTTTTGTAAAGACAATGACTTTTTGGTGAATTGAAATGAAATAAAGGATTTATTTATGTCTCATATATCTTGAGTATCATCTTGGTGTCTTTACTTCTATTCTTACATTTATTCCAACAACTGATATGTTCATAAAAATACATAAAAAGTGAATTTCCAGCAAGCTTTTGTTGATAAAAGACTAGCCTAAGAACTTGTAATTAATACTTGTGAGTTAGGATATACATTTTTGTTGGCTATAAACATAGGGTGATATTCTCGTCTTCTTTACTTTAGCCAAGTAAAGTTTGAAAATTCTTGAGTAAGATCAATTCATATCTTTTCCTCAACATTTATTTGACGACCATACTGGGGAGATCTTCGATATCTCTCCAGTTAATTTTTATACTCGATTTTCATCGATATATCTTTCTTTTTTTGTTTTGACTCTTGGATTGTTTTCTATTAATGACTGTTCTTATTGCAAGGCAGTCCAATCTTGAGCCTGGTCTCCAAGACCAGACCAACATTTCTTTGAACCTGTTTCATACTATTTTAGACAATGCTAGGACCCGTGTGGAGCTTAACTGTTCTTGGGAAACAATTGAGAGAGATATTAGTGTCCAAGAACAATTGGAAGCAAGACATAGGCAGCCTAGAAATCAACAATAACCTTTTGTTTCTTTAGTTTTTTCCTTTCTTTCATGTCCTTAGATTCTCTTGCTTCTAGAAGAAGAAGAGGCTTGTCACCTGAAATCAATCCTATTGCTGAAATAGGAAGGAGAAACATTGTGTTATCTGCCCAACAAAGTTCTCTAAGGAGAAATTTATCCGATTCGTCTGGCTCGTCTTTCTTTTCCTCATCTATCATCCACATAATGGCATCTAGTGGTGGCTCTGGTGGCACTGGAAGTGCTCCATCTTCCCAATCTTCATCGTCATAAATGATTGGTAGCTTGTACAACCACCATATCCCTGTCCAATATACTATAAACCCCACCAAAGTCATTAAAAAGTATGGCCTTTTTCAGTTTGAAGAAGATGCCACAACCACACCATGGAATGTGTCCTCTCCTCTTAACCTAGCACCTTCTACTCGCCTTCTTTCGATGTTTAAAGAGAATTTGCCTAAGTTTTCAGGAAATAACATTGTCAGTACTAATGAACACCTAGTGTCATTTTTGAATGCTTGTCATAATATAGGGGCTAATGACAATGAAACTTGCATGCGCTTGTTCGTCAATTCCTTGGAAGGAAAGGTTGTAGTCGACTTTTTTGACCTTCCTCCTAAGATCTTGTCTACTTGGGAGGAGTTAATTTATTGGTTCCGATCCACTTATGGCAAATCCAAAATCCCTGCTAAGAAGTTAAGGGAGTATAATAATGTCACTTACAAAGAGTGTGAGACCATCAGGTATTTCAACTTGCAATTCACCAAGTTGTATAATCAAATCCCCGAACTTATCCGCCCTTAGAACCAAGCCGACTTCATGCATTACTACAATGCGTTGCCTTCTCCTTACTGTCACAGGCTTGAAGAAAAGGCCATTGATAATCTCGGTTCCGCTCTGCACACTTTCTTAGAGTATGAGGAACAGCTTGAACGAACTGGTCTACCCTAGGGAGAATTAGTTAGACAGATAGATATGCGCGCTCTCTTATAACTGGTACAAGATATGAACAACTGTATGATAGAGTTTGAGCGGAAAGGTATTGTCAACCCTCTCACCCCTGGAGCTTCATCCTCTTCTGCCCCTCCTTTTAGAGGTTCGGTTGAAAATAATTTCTAGCCAAAGGCTATCCTACCTCAGAGTTGGTATAAATTTTGTGAGGAACACCATGAAGAAACCACATGTGAGGTAAGGAAGAGTGCCAGAGACAAGATATTTGGTAAAAGACCAGAAGCCACTATCGATGTCCTATATTTTTTCGAGCCAGAATATGTCATGGTCATCAACACTAGAAACAAATCCTATTCCCCAAAAGGAAAATTTGACTCTCCTCGCAATTCTTCTAACCCGAGTTCATCCTCAACCATTGTTTCACCCCAAGCTCTTAAAATTCCCGAGAGTCAAAAAATCACTCCCTCTTCCAAATACAATATCCTGAACCAATTGGTCAACATTAAGGTAGATGCAACCCTCTTAGACATGGTTGTCATCCCTGAACAACATATGCATCTGAAACAATTCATGGAAGGAAAAGCTTCTGTTGTAGCCAATATTTCCGAAGAGGAAGATGAAGAGGATTCTTCTGTAAATAAAGTAGGTGTAAATAATTTTAGATACCCTGTAAAAAAGCCCCCATTTTTTATTTATATAAATATCATGGATAAAATTGCCCATTGTTGCCTCATTGATGGTTGTTCGGGCCCAAGTGTGATGTCGAAGATTATTATGGAAGAAATAGTCTTGTCTTGTACAAACGAAAAATGCCAAAAGCATGCTCTCCTATAATAGTCTACAACAAACAACCATAGGCAAGATTAAGGATGTAACCTTGGTTTTATGCACTCATCCTGAGATAAGAACAACCCTCAGCATTCAGGTGATCAATATGCCTGTAATAAATTACTCAATTATCTTGGGGAGAGATTGGAAAGACCTAATAGGTGGATACCTCTTGCTCGACGGGACACATTTATCTGTTCCTCGGAATGGAAAGAATATCATAGTCCTTAGAGAAGGAATAATTTCACCCTACATAGAGAATGTTCCACAATCTAGTGTAAACTATATTGAAGAAGACCTAGGAGTGTATTCCATATTCGCTGAAGAGGATAATATTTATCTCAAAGGAATTGATTTAGAGGATGAATTGTGGCATATGCACTTCGATGGTTTACACTCAAATGAGGGTAACGGGGCTGGTATTATCTTTGTTTCCCCTGCAGGAAAGATTCTTAATCTGTCATACAGGTTGGAGTTTTCTTGCTCAAGAAATGCCACTAAATTCGAAGCTTTACTGTTAGAAATTGAGAATGCCCTTAATCTTGGTTGTGCTCACCTTTCGGTTTTCGAAAATTCTAAGCTTGTTGTGAACCTGATATGTAAGACATGATTTCCTAGCAACAAGCTGATGGAACAATATTCCCAAACTGTTTGGGCACTTGTCTCGAATCTCCTATATTTTAACATCACTCATGTTAGGAATGAGTTTAATTCTACAGCTGATCGATTAGTTGTCTTCGCAACCTCTCCTACTCACCATCTCTTGCCTCACTTGCCTGATTATGATTTCCAATCACTACATCATTCATACATTTCTGAAAATGAAGAATCATGGAAGGCCATCCCTAACAATGAAAGCAGTTGTGTTGTCACTCAAAATGAACCCCTCAAGCTTGAGGAGACTATATCTGTAGAAAATAATGAATTTCCTAAAGGCTTGACTCCTCTAGAGAGTTTGTTTTCCTTGAGTGTTGTAGGCAACAAAGATAAATAGGAAGAGGAGGAGCTACAACTAAAGGTGGTTGAAGCCATATCCATGAACATTAGGACACCTGCATCTTCATTGAACGTTAAAATAAAAGTCCAGGGTTCTGATAAGGAAAGATTAAAGTCTGTTGAATTACTCGGTAGATTTCAAGAGATTTTTGCTTGGTTTGATATGGATCTTCGTGGTTTTGATCCAGGTCTTGTTCAGCATACTATGAAACCAGCTAGGAAAAAACAAAGACTTGTTAACTCTACACTGAAAGAAACTTTTCGTAGGGAGCCAAGGAATTGCTCAAGGACTGAGATGTTCTTTTTAGCCCACCCTAAATGGGTTTCCAAATGGGAACCCACTTCGAAGACCATTGATAATATTAGAACTTGCATTAGTCTTCGAACTTTCAGGGAGGCAATTATGAGAAATCCTTTCCCCCCTCTCAGCATAAAATTGTTTCTGCAACAGAATGTAGAGTTACACTTAGAGCCATTGCCTAACGGTTTGTTTGGTTATGATAAAATCAAGGTAGAAGGGGAAAATATCCACAAAACCACTTTCACTACTAGTCGCGATAATATGTCTTACAATTGCCTACCCTCTGGCTTATTTGATACAAGTATCTCCTTAAGAAGGCCTATACACACAACTTTCGATAAGTTGGTCAGTCTCCATGCTTAACTTGATGATTTAATCGTATCCGTCAAAGGGCTGATAGCTAGATCAAGATTTCAAGTGTTAGGCCATTTCTGGATTACTTTTGTCTTGGACACTAACTCATAAATTTTAAAGGAATTACAAAGACAATGGTTTTCCCACACCATTAGCAGTCCTCATTTGAAATATTGTGAGGGCCCAGCGTGAAGATATTTTGCTAATGGTATTCTTCTATATACTAGTATTTTAGCTCTACTTCCCAATTTTGTGCTCCTTTTCTTCTTTACAACACTTTGATTTCTACTTTCTGAGTTGAATTTTATTTTTTTCTTTTTGAATGGTTCTATCTTTATTGTTGTTGTTTTGATTTTTGCATTATTATTTATGTTGGATTTTTGTTCTTTATCATCTTTTAGAGTGCTTGAATTAGGATGTTCGATCATGTTTGGCACAGTGACACTCCTGCAAGCATTGTTAGTCTATAACAATCAAGCTTACATAGCTGTTATGATGTCATCTCTAAAGGACCCTTGGATATTGCTATATTTTTTTTCACTGCTGTTATATAATGAGTTGGTTGTTTCCTACTTCTTCTTGCCATTTCTTCATCCATCAAGATCTTAAGAGAAAATATCTAAGTTCCCCATTTCAATTTGAGAACATTCTGCAGTCAAATGATTATGCATATAGTGGTAAAACCCCTCATACTTAACACTTTTCATGAGTTAGTCCCAAATTCTTGGTCATATTTCCATTAAATCGCTCACTTCCCCCTGTTGCATAATCATTCAAGTTATGTATTCTTGAGATTACTATTCTTGATCTTTGAAACCATGAGTTCTGAGTTCCAATCTGTTGAAAACAAATTTCCCTATGGATTCTCCAGTTTGTTGACGATTGAAAACATCAACGTAATTTCACCTGCAGAGTGTTGCTAAAGCCTATGATTATATAAGACTAAATAACACTAGTAGGTGGGACCCCCTTGAACTTTTGAAAATTAGGTCTGATCATTTTCAATGTTATGATTGTTGGCATGTTTTCAGACAGAAGGCAGAGGATGATGGTTGGCATGTTTAACAGGAAGAGTATTCTTGTCATTGATGGCAAGATCAGAGTATTCCTGTCATTTAAGGCTTCGACGGAAAAATAGGAACAGAAGATAAGTTCAGGAAGACCAACAGTGCAATAATGATCGAATGAAGAAGGCCCATAAAGTTTGATACTCCATTTCGAAGTTTTGGCAATCAGGATTTTGGATATCAAGAGATAGAAATGTCAAGGATCATTACAACAGGAGTCTCGAACTCACGATATGTGAAATCACGAAATATACTCAGCCGTCAGATTGAGGATTGATTTGAACCATTGATCGCATGATGAAGGCTGGTAAAGTTTGATACTCCATTTTGGAGTTTTGGCTATCGGGATTTAGGAAATCGGGAGATGGAGAAGTCAGAGACTCTCAACATTAGGAGTCCCAAAGTGTCAAAATGTGAAATCCCAAAATAGACACGTCAGCAAACCACGTCAGCTAAGAACACGTGGCACAACCAGGCAATGACAAGTGTCAAGCTGGTTCAACATTTCAGGAACATGTTAGTCATGAATCAGAGTGACACGTGGCAGTTATTCGACACATGTCAATCCACGTGTGACATCAGCATGTTTACATCACTTTGGAGTTTCGAAAATCGGGAGATGGAGATGTCAAGAAATCCTACCACAGGAGTCCCGAAATCGCGATATGTGAAGCCTCGATAAAATCTTGACTGTTGATCCAAGAGGGACATGTGGTAGAAGATCAGAGCATGTCAAAGACTCCATTTCGGGGTTTCGCGAATCACGACTTGGAGAGTCAAGAAACAATACCACAAGAATGCTGAAATCGCGATATAATCAGAGCCGTTGATTCAAGATCTGATCTGGACCGTCGAATCATAAGACAAGTGGCAAGCGATTGGAATTTCATTGACTTGGAGTCAATGGAGTGTGGTGTGGAAACTCGCAAGATGCGAGATCGCGATAAGATTTGGACCATCGGATCTATGGAGATTTCAACCGTCGATCAGACTCAATATAAACTCGTGAAATATGAAGTGCCTTTTTTTTTTTTTTTTTTTGGCACAGGCTGTGGTCACCGCCGGTGGTCACGAGAACGGAAGGAGTCAATCTAGAAAAGCTCCATTTTGGGGTTTTGGGGATCGCGACATGGAGAGTCGAGATGCCTCATCTCCAGATTCACGAAATGCAAAATTGCAAAAGTGCTTTATGGATAAGCATGTGGTCACAACCATTGGGCACATCGATGGAAGATGGAGGAAGAAGCTAGAGATGCTAAGCTTCACCACAGGAATGCCGAAATGCCGAAATGAAAAATGGAAAAATAAATGCAAGATTCTATGAATTCAATTCAATGGTGTAGGTGAAGTTGAATAAGATCGCAGGGCTACTGTTGTGCTTCTAAGTGTAACATCTAGAGACGAATGATGGTCTCTGCCAAAGGACGCGAAGAGGACTCAGTGTGATCGTCAATGAAGATGAAGAGTCTCAAGGCATCTTCCAATGGATTGAGTACTATTGATACAGGCGATTGACAGATTGACAGATGGAAGGGGATTGAAGTCTGTAATTGAACACTGGTAAGTTGTTATTGAACACTATATCACTATAATTGCTTTCAATATTTCATATTCATATTTTAGGGTGGTCGGGAGGTGCTAGGGAGGACCGGTGTCCTCAGAAGTTCAAGTGGGTGCTTGAACACAGGGAGTTGTAGCTTCCTTCTAGTTGATGCTAGAGAA